>DF243852.1:0-24513 GCA_000507305.1 Breviolum minutum Mf 1.05b.01 | reverse complement strand
TTAAGGTTTATCAAGGCTCCCAATGGACTCATCAAAACATCCTTGTGTGCAACCTTATTTTATGCTTATGTCGGCCTTGAAAAGGACAAAAAAAAACATGTTTACACAAAAAAACTATTCCATGATCAGGTTTTTTAGGGTTTGTTGAGGTGTTTGCGAAGACTAGTTTTCGAATGCGTGATTGCAACCGAGTCCCACGATATTCAATAAAGTTTCTTACAAGATCATTTTGGGGTGCATGATCCTGAATGCAATCTGGGTATGGAAATCTAGTAGGGTAAAGGGCTTCATGACCTATGTCACAAACAACGAGGCACTGTGGAGTTGGAGATCATGCAGCAGGCACGCATGACCTTGGCCAAATCGCCACCGGGAACCACCGTAGGTGGCTGATAATTGATGCCGCACTTGAATCCAGTGGGGCACCTGGGTCGAATATCAGACACAGGCGGGTGGCCGGGCAAAAGCTATGGCGGTTTGGTGACTCCTTTACTGATTGACTTTGGGGTGAAACAGACCCAAGCACCACAGGACTCTGGATTATGCCTATAAATGCTTGTTATCACGTCCAATTCACCATCATCCATCCATTCTGAATCTGAAAGTGACCCAAACAGACAATCAGACCGAAGAGTTGTATAGATTCAAGGATCCATGTCCTTCACCTCAACCCTCGCATCTTCATTGTACATCCTGAACCTCGACACCTGGCATGCAGAATCTCCTCCCAACCCCTTATGGATGAAAATTCTGGCAAGATGCCAATCCACAAATTGAATGGTACGCTTGGTCTTGATGGTAGCCACCGCAGCGTTCACATCCTTTGGCACAACATCTCCTGAAAGCTGACTCCGGCTTTCAGATGAACAGAACTGAGGATGATCTTCAAGTTCTACAAGTATATAGTGTGAAACCCACCCCGAAACCTAGGCGAACAAAAAAAATTGGCCAGAAGGACAACTGCATTTTTTTTCCAGAAATCTAAGGTATGTCCGTCGCTGCAACGTCATGTTCATCCGTTTGCGGATCAAAATCATTGAAGCGGTTGAGCCCAAAAAAAAGACTTCACTGGAAACTCAGGGAAAATAGGAAAATTCCCCAGGGGTGTATACTGGTTGATGCTGCCGGGTAAATCAATCAAAACATGTCAAAACACTTCGAAAATGAAGATCAGAACAGGCTCCGCGATACATCATGCAGCACGCCATGTACTTGCCGTGGCGAGGATCGCACTTGACCATCATGGATGCCGGTTCGAAGACAGACATAGTAATCTCTGCCACAGAAAGCTGCTCATGGTAAGCCTTCTCCGCAGAGATGACTGGAGCATAGGAGGTCAACATGAAGTGAATGCGTGGGTAAGGGACCAGATTGGTCTGGAACCTTGGATTTTGGGTTTCTTGACCCAGCACGGAATTAATTTGCCCGTATGCTGTTCAGCACATCTCTTTTCTGACTCCCTTGAGTGGTTTGAAAGCAGAAAGCAAAACACGGGGGAATCAAAAATGGCTTTTGGTAAATTCCTTCCAGAAGCTCGGTGATGTCCACATTCAGCGCACCATCGAAGCCTGACGCACTTGGACCAATCAAAGTGAGGAGTTTTAGAGATAAAGAAAGAACCAAGGAATGCCACATAGCAGTTGTTCCATGAAATACTACAAGACAACCATGTTGTTAGCAAGTCACCGAACTATTGACAATAAAATGCAAACATGTCTTGAATTTTGCGAGAAACGGAGAGAAGCAGTCAATGAACTGATGATCTGGGCAATCAATCGGTTCAAATTGGTGTAGGTAGGACGCTCAATATCCAAGTTCCTGCGACAAATATCGTAAAGAGCTTCGTTGTCGTACATGATGGTCACATCCGTGTGCTCCAACAATGAATGCACACACAAGACCTCAATGAAGAGATGTAGCCGAAACAAGCATACATGGATGGTTAGTACACAGCCCGGTTGATTTTTGTACACATGTAGTGCCGTGAAATGTATTAATTATATATTTGATTATTTAAACAGTATGTCCAATAAACTAGTAATCCTCTTGCAAGATAAAAGGTGCTTGGTTTGAGGTGCAAAACATGAAAAACAACAGTACTTTATCACAGATGAAGAGCTGTATTGTAGGGTTCGACCACGGCGGTAGCCACCTGTGGGCAGCACCAGACTGTGAAGGAAATCTTGCTCTTTTTTCCATAGTCCACAGACAAGCGCTCCAACATCAAGCAACCAAGGCCGGATCCAGTGCCACCACCGCAAGCGTTGTACACACAGAAGCCCTGCAGTCCTGAGATAGTTTGACTAATGGCAATGCCCCATGGCTTTGGGCATGGCCATGATTGCCAATTACCAAATGATCCAAATTCATCCAACTCTAACGCATCAACATCCAAAAAGATGAATGATTGCAATTCCACAATACAACAAAAAAACGAACGCTGCTTGCAGTCTGTTGGCCCGTACAATTATCTGCAAGTTTACGAATACGATCCAGAACCAAGTCAACAATCTCCTTGCCGATAGTGTAGTGCCTGATTGGTAGTTGAACAATCCAAACGGGAAAAAAACAACGCCACCACGAAATGGTCTTGAAACAAAAGTGTAGATGTAACACACATCTTTGCAAACGCTCTGATGTTCCTTGTTTCGATAAGGTTTTTTTCTTCGAAATGAAACTATCAAAACAAAAAACGACATGCACACATGCACAGCCCAGATGCCCCCTGGCAAAATTGTTGGCGGCGTCTTCCTTTCCAGAAATCAACTGCTCTGGATGGAAGAGTTGGCGGTAAGTGCCGGTGCGCACCTCGTCAACCACCGTGGGTTCCTGATTGTTTGAAATTTCTTCTTCTGCTGTCGAAAGCAAGAGGAAGAATATTGCAGCTGGTCTGGATGGTTGGGACCAAGGTCGGACCAAAGTTTTGGTATGGCCGCACTTTGGACCAGTAAAACCAAAACTCTAATGATAATAACAATAATAATATATCTGCATTCTTCATGTCACCTGCATCAGCCTCTTTTTCTGTTGATGCCCAAAAAAATCTGAAACTATTTGTTAATTTTGCTAATTTGGGAAACCTATTTGCTACTCCCAAAATTTGCGAATACCTTCCCAACATTAGCGAATAATATCCCCAAATGTTGGCACATAGTTTTCCAACATTAGAAAAATGGCTCCCCAAATATTGGCACACATAGCTTCCCAAAATGAAAGATGGTTGCCCAAAAGCAGGAAAACAGTTTTCCAACAGTGGCAAACAACATCCCCGAATTAGCAAATAGTGTCCCAGAGCTAGCAAAGAGTTTCTCGAAATTAGCAAAAGGTCGCAATAAGTGGCCGAGAAACCAGCAGTTAGTTTCTTGGATGTGACAGACATGTGAAACAAGGCTGACGCAGCCCCCACTCGCTTTCAATATTTGTTTTTATACATTTAGATTCATGGACATGGATATTTTTTTAGGTTGTAAAACCGGACCCTGATGCATCCAAGCGTGCGTCAATCAATGCGCTTCTTGCATGAATTCGATCGAGAGCCACCCCAGGATGCGCGTTGCAGATGCGCTTGCATCGGCACTTTACAAGTCCGGGGCCTGGGCATGCACATCCCATCCACATGGATTGCAAATCCAAATCTCAGGCGGCAGGGTTAATGACGAAAGATGAAACTTCGGCAGGCTCCTTGTATGTAACGCACTCAGAGTCACACATAAGGCAATGGTTCCCCTTGGTCTCTGATAGTGTTTTCATGATGTGATCCATTAGGATCATTGAAGTCACATGTTTGCCAGTCAGGTTGAGGGATTTGTCAGCCCTTGTTCGTGTCTGGCCGTTTCGATGCGCTATCTTCCCGTCGAACTGTCGAGGGGAATCACCAGGTCGTAACGACATGGGTCTGCAACACCACAGTTCGCCGGGTCAGCAGAACGCATCGTCTATGCTTTCATCCAGCTGTGTTTTATAGTCCGGGGCGCCTTATAAGAAGAAAAAAGTCTGCTTATTACACCCCCCAATCCCAGGATTTTCCTCAAATAAGGATTATCAAAACCATGGGTCCCCACAAAAGGACCTGTAATAAGCAGATTTCAAATTTTGGGGGTTTTGGAGCATTTTGAAATCTGCTTATTACACCCCCCGCTGGTGTTGTTGAAGCTGTCCCGCCACGAATCCAGTTGCAATGCTTCAAATATAGCGCAGTTTCACGGGTATTCAAAGTTTGAAACAAGTCCTTTTCATCTTTTTTCCAAAACTGAAGGCAAACGTGTTTTCAAAAAAAGATTGTTTCTTCTTACCCACAGCTAAATAGAACCTCGTTTTTTTTGAAAAATCGCAGCAAAAGGGTTTCCTCTAAATCTTGATATATCAAGGATTGGTCGACGACCACCGGGGACCTATATAAGGAAAATATTCAAGCTGTCTTAGGCAGCTCTCGTGAAAATAGCCCACCCACGGGTGGGCTAAGCAGATTGGGAAAATTCCCTTGAATTTGGTTTAGGTTTTAGGTGATATTTTAATTTCCTCCCACAAAAATTTAATAGACCCCCAGCGGGGTGTAATAAGCAGGTTGGGAAATCTGCTTGTTACAGGTTCCATTGAAATTCCCTTGAATTTGGTGTGGGTTATTTATATAGGTGATATTCTATTTTCTTCCCACACAAGTAAAATAGACCCCCAGGGGGGTGTAATAAGCAGATTGGGACACAAAAAAAAATAACCCCCCAGGGGGGTGTAATAAGCAAATTGGGAAATCTGCGTACTACAGGTTCCACTGAAATTCCCTTGAATTTGGTTTGGGTTATTTAGGTGATATTTTATTTCCTCCCACGAAAATATAATAGGCCCCAAGGGGGATGTAATAAGCAGATTGGGAAATCTGCTTGTTACAGGTTCCACTGAAATTCCCTTGAATTTGGTTTGGGTTATTTATATAGGTGATATTCTATTTTCCTCCCACAAAAATATAATAGACACCCACAGGGGATTTGGTTTGGGTTAGTTACGTGATGTGTTATCTCCTCCCAAAATATATAATTGACCCCATGTTTAACTCAAAACGCTGGATACTCTCGGGCTGGAATTTGGAGGAGGGGTAATAAGAAGATTTCCAAGATGAGGGGTAATAAGCAGATTTTTCTGAATGACGGGGGTGATGACCAATCTGCTTATCTGCTGGAACTGGAGGATTTCTTCTTATTACCCGTCCGGGACTATAGTTGTTTGCGCATGCTTTTGAGCTGCACGGAACTACTCCCACTGTGGCTTTGGTGCTGGGATGGTCCATGTATCTTGGACAGTTGGGAGCCTGGCTGGAGTTTTTGGTGAGGAAAATGCAGGCACGGCCGTTTTCATCATCTTGAGAAGTCCAGGTGTTTTGGTCCGGCCTTTTGTGTCATTTTAGTGGTCTTGTTAACGGTGGCAAACATTTGAAGACGCCGTCGGACAGTGCTTCGTGTGGCAGTGGAACTGGCGGCCCCCGTAAGCAGCACCTCGGTTAGTGCAGCGGCAACTCAACTTGACGCTCTTCTGCCTTAAAGGGGCCGTCACACTGTGGAAAGACTTGCATGAGTCAATGCTTTTGGCCTCGCATAGTTCCAGACGGTTAGAAGCTTCTTTGCACGAACGCACTTTGGCCACACCTGCTTTGGCCCATTGAATGTCCAAAATACAAAACACTTAAATTCAGAGGTATGTTCAGGAAACAAATCCTTCCGGTGCATCCCACCCATCCAAACCATGTGCACTACCCGTTGTGCATCGAGCGCAAGAATAGAGATGTCTGTTGAGATGGGTGAGACAAGTCCAAATCCTTGCTCCGTGGCCGCAGCTAAAACATGGCCCAGTTCTTCATAACTCAAAACAAAAACACAATCCACAGTTATTCTGGTGGCCAGAAGTAGAAGTATCTTGTCCAACTCCTCCGCCGTGTTGGCAACGGGGCTTTGAAAGTGGTCCATCTTTCGTCTACACTTGGCTCTGCGCAACACCCGCCGATTTGTAACATGTGTATGAAAATGGCGAAGTCCACAAATAGAACAAGTGTTGCATAAACCAGACATATAGGCATGCATGAAAGTAAATCCATTTTCATTTTATCGATTGCCAAGTAGTCGAGAAAGTTGCCTTAGATAGAGAAAGAAACCAGAAAGAGAAAAAATGAATATTGTTCTTTCTTTGCACCAAAAAAATGTGGTGCCGTTTGCTGGCAGTTCATTCCCATTGCAAAACTTGATTTGAAAGATCGGATCTGCGAACAACTATCTGTAGGTCAAGCCAAGTTTACCTTGAATTGATGAGGCAACGCCAACAAGTGCATACCCCGTATCAACCTCCATTGCCTCATCTGTGTCCAGGTCCTCTTGGTCATCTGTCTTTGCAGCTTCAGGTGAACTGTGCATCAGGTCATAGGGCACGACTGGTTGCTTGAAAATCTCTCCTGTTGATTTCCTTGACACCCTATCCTCCGATCAATTTCATTTGGACAATCCTATCGCGCATTTTCTTAATTTGGCGAACGCACGGCCTACAAACAGGTTTACACCCAAGATGTATCGGATTGCTTCTCTTGGCGGAAAACTGTTGCTTTCAACGTGCAGCAATGACATTGGCACACACGTCACAAGTCCAGGTGTGGGTCTTTGGGCTTTGCGTGCCTGGGAGTTTTTATGACACATCAATCACTTTCTTGTTTTTCCGGAGCTGTTCCTCCATCATGGTTTCACATTCTCACGCGGCCTGTCGCACTCATCAAAGGCCTGTTGCACTTTCCCTTTCAACTGGTAGCTCATGAAGTTCACGAAATCGGGAAGCCACCTTGTGCAGAGTCAAGTGGTTCGGCTTGAGGACCCTGACATATTTTGTTGTGCCTCCAAATGTCGCGATGAGAGTCATGTTGTTTGCAGAGGGATTCCTGTTCTTGGCAGCAACATGTGGACACTGGCGGAGGTGAGCAGCAATGCTGATTGCTCTTTGGTGGCGGTTGGCTATTTCAGCTAATCTTGGCTCACCTGTAACTAGCACACTCCCAAGCGCCTGGTTTGGACTGAATATCAGGCAACGCTTGAACTATCCCAGGAGTGTGGAATCTGCCTCGAGGGGGTCCAGCATGAACCTCGTTGATAAGACGATCTCTCTTTCTGAAAAGTAAGCGCTTAGAAGAAGCCGACAAAGGCTGTTGGCATTCATCACAAAGCCAAATATGTTCATAACACGTTTCAACACTTGAGATGGCTGCAAGTGAAGACCTCGGCGTTGGTTGCTTGTGCCCTGCCTCACCGCCGAAGTGCTGAGGGGGAACACCAAAACAAACTGACGCGGGCCCGCCATGACCTGCTGCCTCCCATTGTTCGAAGGCTTTCCAAAGGCCATTATACAAAGGTCTGCTGTGGGAAGAATCACCTGAAGAAGCTGTTGGCTTTTTCTTAGGCTTGCGGCGAGTGACGCCAACGTTCGACTGCATTTGATTCACTTGGTGAGTGAGACTTGCAACTTGGTTGGCCAACAAAAGCAAAGCATCCTGCCGTTTTCTGGCCGTGGCTCGAGCACTAGCACCCTCACCCTCAAGATGAACACTTTCAAGGTGACACTGGAAACTACGCAGGTGGAGGAGGAAACGCCAGATCCTGCAGTCGCAGCCAAAAAGAATAAAAGAGCGCAACAAAACGACACTCATGCTAGAGGCCGGAGCCTCAACAAGGACGACTGCAAGGAAGCAAAAGATTTTTTCTAAGACAACAAATAGGGAATTGAATAGCAAATTGTGTATATTTACGACCAGGATTTGACGTGTGCCCATTGCTGCCACGCAGCTATTTGGCCGACCGTACAAATATATAGTGAATAGTAATGCATGTGTACGTATGGGATGTCGAAAATCCTAAAAAAACCTAAAAAAAAACTAAACCCTAAAGAATCCTTGAGAACCTAAACCCTAAAGAACCCTTGAGAAGCTAAACCCCAAAGAACCCCAAAGAAGCTAAACCGTAAAGAACCCCAAAGAAGCTAAACCGCAAAGAACCCCAAAGAAGCTAAACCGCAAAGAACCCCAAAGAACTTAAACTCTAAAGAATCCTAAAAGGAACTTCAATCCCATGTGAGCCAATCCTCCAGAATGGTCTGGATTTTGATTGTTTGATGGCAACAAAACCATTGGTTGTTTGGTTTTGTGGGAAGATATCCAATAGGTTGTTGGTAAGATACCCAAGGGTTGGTTAATAATTGATGGAAAAAATACCCACTTCTTCATGGTTGATGGTAATATACCCACTGGTTGGTTGTTGGTTGATGGTAAGAAACCCAATGATTGGTGGTTCTGTGGGAAGATATCCAATAGGTTGTCAGTAAGACACCCAAGGGTTGGTTAATTGATGGAAAAATCCCCACTTCTATATGGTTGATGGCAATATACCCACTGGTTGTAAGAAACCCAATGATTGTTGGTTTTGTGGGAAGATATCCAATACGTTGTCAAGATACTAAAGGGTTCGTGAATTGATGGAAAAAATACCCACTTCTTCATGGTTGATGGTAATATACCCACTGGTTGGTTGATGGTTGATGGTAAGAAATCCAATGATTGTTGGTTTTGTGGGAAGATATCCAATAGGTTGTTGGTAAGATACCCAAGGGTTGGTTAATAGTTGATGGAAAAAATTACCCAATTCTTCATGGTTGATGGTAATATACCCACTGCTTGGTTGATGGTTGATGGTAAGAAACTCGATGGTTGGTGGATCATCACCAGTCTTTCGTCATCTTTCTGCCATCTTCCAACTCCTTGTCCCAAAATTTCGACCCAGACTCCAGGTCCACCATCACGCAACGTGGCACATGCTTCCCAGCACCCGTCTCCGAAAAGAACCTGTCTCGGAAATGGGCAGCGACGTTTAGCATTTAGGCTCATACCTGGTCTAAACTCCTTAGATGGAAAATGATCATCCTACCGTTGGCAAACAGCAGGATTTCAGACTCTCCGACATCTTTCCACAAACAAACCCTCTTGTTTGAGCGAATGGATATCAATCTGAAGTTCCTGTCAGCTCCTTACAAGTATCCGAAGCTACTAGTACTGAGAGTTCGAGGGGGTGAAGGTATTGTAATTTTTTGCCGACAGACCATCTCATGGAAGGCAAGTGGAAACATTCAATGATTTTACGTCTTTTCTGATCGAAACGTTACAACATCTGTTCAGAAGGACTGTTCTCTAGATGGTAGTCGGTACACACGAAGGAACATAACGTAATGCAACTGGGTACATCCCGGAAGCTTAACGTGGAACCTCGGAATACACCCTTTGAAAGGAAAATAATCTTCCAAACCATCAGTTTCGAGTTCAAAACGTTAATCTTCGGAAATTATACCAGCACTGGATCCGAGGTTTGCCCCACAATCGGACAGACTCTTCGGAGGTATTTGGACACCAAGAGACGTATTGAAGGCATCATCGCCACCACCAATGGTCCTTGGTGTGGAGTATCAACATAGCCCTGCAACCATCCGTCTGACAGATGCCAGGTTCGATATCACGAACCTTGATTTTAGCGATGATATCTATTGTATTCTATTGTTGTCAATATTAAGTCTCCCTACTGTTCAATCAATGCTATACTCGTTCTACTTCCTCTACTCATTCTGCTTACTCTGTTCAGTTTGCTCACGGTGATGAGCGTGAATGCCAATGCTAGCCTTGATCTCTTGTAGCAGCAACAAGCCTTCCCGGTTTTGTTCACTGCTGAAGTCACAGTTTCTCTGTAGAATGCTCATGGATGCTCTATACAAGGCTGAGAATCTTGTCGGATGGCATCTGTCCGTCAGGTTGAATACCATGCTCCAAGCCTCTGCTTGCCCATAGATGTGTAAAAAATCACATGTGAGACCAATTCCATAGGAACAGTGTATCTGTCACATATGAAGAAGTGTATGTTAATATAGAGACACAGGGGCCCTTTGCAACATGGATTCTTTACCACAGAACATCGTTGCACTAGTCAGCAGCCACGTTGAAACCATGGAAGTTGGCGAACTTTTCGTAGAGAAAAGAATCGTGTTGGCCGGATGCATATGTGATTACAGCCCTCCGAAATGTCCAATCTGTTGGAGACCATCGGTGCCAACTGGCCACTTTTTCGCAGCGATTGCAGTAGCAACATAAAAAATGCTCTTCCCCACAACTTGTACCACAGAGTTTACAGGAAACCAACCCAAGTCGGACTTTCTGCTGGATAAGAGGCAGAAAAGCTCCCAGCAAGCATTCCTCGGCAAAGCTGAGTGGGAAAAGATACCCCAAGTTGTTCGCTTGCAAACTTTGGGAAGGATGACTAGTTGGTGGTTTCAGCCCACTTGAAAAACATTAGTCAAAATGGGAATCTTCCTCAGGTAGGGGTGAAAATAAAAAATATGTCAAACCACTATAGCCAGATATTTCCAGTCCACCCAACAAAATGAAAAAAATCATTTCATCAGACAAGCTTCCCAATCTGAACTCCGCCCTGGCACAGGGTGCGATCGAACGTGGATGAAGGGGGCTGTCGGAAACAGGAATTTTGCTTTGGGCTTGGTGGACTTACATTACGTGATAACTAGTTGATCAGTTGCTTTCTCCGCCCTCAGAAAAGATTAAATCATATCATGTACCTACAGTATATCATATAGTAATATAGTACAGTCTATTATATGCAGTATACATGTCCTTCCTAGCAAGTGGACACGTTCCACCTCACCGTAATCACAATCTGACGAAATTTCTAATCTGAAAACTTCAGTAACTGAACAATACCGCGTTCGGCCTTCAGAGGACCTTCCTGTTACTGTTACGAAGCCTGCAACAAGCAACTCTGATAAACTATGCACTACAATCACTGATCCCCTGGGCCTTCAACTGTAGACACAAATGATCATAAAAAGGGGTTAGCAAGCTCTTAACGAGTCCTTGTCGATTGCAACTAAGAGATCTGTAACAAGTATTGACCAACTCATCACTTTTATGCAGCCCCAAAGAGGGTGCCTGTCCGATGTGGATGCAGATAGCCTCACGCATGGCGACTGTTTTCGAAGGTCTTGGAAACTTTCAAAGTGTCGGAAGCACACCGTGCGATGTGGTACACCTCAGGCACTCTTGAGCCAAATCCAAGCGACCACGTCTGATTGCATCATGCCTTGCACGCAGGGGACTTGCCAAAGAGGAAGACGTGCAGCAAACAGATTCTGCTTGAAGAACAGGTGCGGACCCTTCCACACCAAAGGAATTCCTTCGAAAACATGCAGCTTATGTATGTCCGAAAAGAATTCTAATCTGCTGGAACACTGATTTCTTTCCTTCAGCAGCAGCTGCAAGTTGTGAAGATTGCAGTTTTGTGCGAAACCATCCCGGTTAAGCAAAAACAGAAGCAGATCGGACACATTGAAAGTGGATTTTTTTTCAAGAATATGTGCAAATGTAAAAAGTCAATAGAATCAAAAATGCGTTCGCCACTGGATCGCAAATGCAATCTCTCAACTCAGTGTTGGGGAATCTAAAACCAAGGCCCCTGATCGTGATTCTCGTATCCAGCCAAAATCCCCAGTGATATCTCAGCGTTGACCCCCAACTTTAGGGTTTGGAAACCAATGCATACCAATGGAACAAGTATCACTGAAAGCGCAACTCCACCCTCTGCAACATTTTTTTCAAGGATTTCAAACAGCGTACAAGCAGCTGGTAGACCAGCAGTTGCGAGTGGCACGTGTTTGCCCAGCAACGTTTCTGTTGAAAAACACACTTTGTGAAAAGCATGATGCAAGGATGAAATGGGTGAAAAACTGTCAGTTTTGGTGGGCAACGTCGCGACGCAAATTCTGCAAATGCCAAAGCAACTTAGAACTCGTCGCCATAGCCTTCCTCCTCTCCTTCTCCTTCCGCTGTTTCGATACCGACCTCTTCGTCGTTTTTCTGATATCGTGGTCGCACCTTAGTAGCTAGGATACGAGCACCATTGTGGCGGAGCACTAGTCAGGCTCCATGTTCACATCCGACCTCTTGAAGGCCTGGAGCTTCGGCAGCTCAGCAGCAGGATACCGACCTCTTCGTAATCCTTCCTTAAAGTTTCCCACGAGCAAGGACTGCTGGAACCACTCGTCAAAAACAGGATGGAAACACAAACAAAACATCACAATAGGAACATGATAAATTCAACATTTTGTTTTCACGCAAAATGTTTTTTTCGCACCGTCATCTTTGTCCAAAAATACTTATGTACAAATAGGTTACACCTTGTTTCATCCATTTTGCTTAATCTAGTGAGTAAAACACAATGGTGCTGGAAACTGCGCGCGAACCCATTTGCACCAACATGACAACCTCTCTGAAAACCCAACCTCTCCAACGCAACTTGCAAGCAAACTTCTCAAGAGCTGCCAAGTCCTCACGGGCTTCGGAGAACTCTCCCTCCTCCATGCCTTCACCCACATAGTGATGAACAAAGGCACGTTTCGAATACCTGACCGCACATAGAAGTTTGATCACTACTGCCCTGTGACCTCAACGCCTTGCGCTGACTCCCACATCAGAACACCAAAAATAATCAATTTCAATCCTTTGCGGAAAAAACAAAAATTACAGGACTGGCCATACCAGCGTGAAGATGTGATCAAGAACAATCACATCAACTGTTTTTCAACACAAGGCTTAAGCATAAGCAGGCAAGGGTCGCACCTTTTTTCTTCCAAACTAGGATCATGGGTTGGATTGGCTGGTGGCCTCTGTTCGTCAATCTGTTGGCGAAGCCATTGGCTTCTTGGAGATCAGTGTTCTGCTAGATCCGTCTCGCTGTTGAACTGGATCTATCTGGAGTGATGGTCACTGAGACCAAGGGTATGGATTAAAATCTGGCCCAAACCAAGTGTGAGTATAAACAGAGGGCACGTGTGTGGATCCTAGAAGGAAGAGTTCAAGGGGTCATCTTCAGAATGTGTGAATTTGGAAGGAATATGTGTGTGTGTGTGAACATGAGTGTGTATCAAACATGTGTGTTGGTGTGCGAGGATGAAGGTGCGGGGGGCGGTGGGATGAAAAATTTTCTTCCACTGGTGCAAAAGGGGCACTTGTACCCAAAATGAGCCACGAGTAAACACGCGGTTTCAAGTCAAGTCAAACCAAAAGATAGAATGACATGGACAGGGCCTCTTCACAGAGGCATCAAACACATTTGTGATTGTTACAGCGCACAAACAAGTATGCGCTAACCCCACAATAGCACCTAGCAATGGCTCAGTCCCGCCCCACTCATCCAGAAATGGCACCCCACTATGGCACACATGAATGGCGCCAACCTGCGACCCAGCAATCCACCGAGAGTGATTCCCGACGGGACGAACATACGGGCTTCATCACTTCGCATCTTGCCTTGACAAAAAGCTTCGTGAAGTCTACCCAACAATTTTCGACATTTTCTCTCCTGAAATGTGACGGCTTGAGTATTTCGCTGCCGGGGAGGCTTTTGGGTGGATTTGAACTCGAGGCATGAACCTTTCGGTGGGATCTGGCCACTCTTGCTTTTGTTGCCTGCAGTAATGAGAACCTTCTTGAGCTTCTTGTTGAAGTTGTTCCAACACTGTTGGATTTCATCAGCTCGGCGAGGGACAAGTTGAGTGGACCTGTCTTTTTCCCAAAGCTTAGCACATACTGTATCCCAATCATCAAGAGGCATGTCCCCAGGCCGAGAAAAATCAAGAGTTTCTACAAGTGCTGGCATATCAAAGCATTGAGCCCGAACCGTGAGCTCCAGCATGATGTGGTCACTCCAATATGTTTCATCAAGCTGGATACTTTCAGGGCAAAAACTCACCAGTCAATGCAACGAGAGCCCTTCCACCTAGTACTTTTTGGGAGCCCATTTGCTTCCCGAGGAAAGTGCATCAAAGGAAAGAGACGGTGAACGTCATCTTCATCTGGCGTCAGGTTCCAATCTCCTATTGCCATCCAATTGGTATATCTAGCGAGGGCCTGCAAATGTGCTACGAACATGTCTGCAAAGATGCCGCGGGTTGCGGTAGCCAGATTGCATTTCTACAGTGACAACTTGGCCCTCAAGGGCTGGAGCAGCACCCCACTCTCCGAGATCTGAAGCTATTGTGAACAGCAACTACAGTGAGAGCAATCTTTACATTGTCAGGAAAATAGACACTGTAGCCTTGCGCACTCCAGGCATTTGCAAACAACACTTACTCTTCTTTGTTCAAGTTGACTTCTTGCAAGATAGCCACTTCCTTGCGTTCGGCTGCGAATTGGTTCATGAATTTCCACGTCTTATGCTTGCCATCAACATTCAATCTATGGATGGTGATCAACGAACTGGGTCCTGGATTTGGTTCGACCCCTTCTTCTGTTAAACACCGTTGCCAGGACCGGAGCATGAATGGTAATTTGCCTTCAACGATAGAATGTACTTGTGTGTTCAAACATGAGACAGTTGTGGTAGGACCTGGGTTTTCTTCCACATCTCCATCCTCAACCAAGGAACACACCACCCAAGTGTTTTTGGGGGTCTCAGCTTTTCTGGTCTGTAGCTCAACTGTTTGCTTGCCTTTGAGTTCTGGGAATTCTTGTCCCAAGCCAAGGACCCAGGCCCAACGCATCCGCACTCCTTTGTCCGCACTCCTTTGCCTGGCTCAAAACCTGGCAATTTCTTCCTCTGCACTTTTTTCACAATGTTCTCATTCAACTCATTCAAAGCGATCTCCTTTTTTGTCAGTCGCATAAATTACTGTGAGATTCAACTGCTTTTCACTTTGTGCTACTTGCACAGCTTCAACAAACTCTTCCTCGGTGTAGGTCATGCAAAGAATTGGCAGGCCTTGTTTCTTGTCCAGCTCATCGGCAAGTTCTCTTGCTCCCCAGATTTGTTTCAGACCTGCCTGGGTCCAATCAGCCTTTCTGGGTCTCCACCCTGCAACTTGCCAATCCTCTTCTATACGCCATTCTTGCTTTCCTAGTCCTTTCTGCCATCGCTTTGCTTGCTGCGTTGGCTTTGCGTTTGCAGTAATGCTTTTCCACCTGTTATGGCCGTTTTGTTTGGGGCCATTCTGTCGCTGTCTTTTGTGTGTCTCCTGGGCAACCAAATTCTGGAGTTCACGGGGCAGGTCGACTGAATCATTTTGAGCTTTGTCCACCAGATCGCAAAGTGCTGTCAAGAGATCTGGCGAGTTTTGCTCCTTTGGTTTTTCTGTCTCTTTCAGTGTTCCAACATTGGACAGTAGCTTTTGCAGGCCTCGCAGCAGAGTGTCTTCCTGCTTCTGCGTGACTACTTGGCGTTGTCCAACCGCTCCACCACGGAAGCGGGGGATCTTGTCATGATTCTCTTCTTTGCGGATTCTTTCAACATTCTGTGCTTCACTTGCCTCATGCTTGGCACACTTCTTGTCCCTCTGTTTCTTTTTCACACGTTTCCTGTTCTTTCGCTTTCTCTTTGGTAGTGTGAGAAAGCAAACCCACAAGTCATGGCCATGTAAGCCACTTTCTTCCAATGCTTTCTTGTGGTTCTCTTCATGGGTCTGTTTGGCCCATGCAATTGTCTGCCAATCTTTCTTGCTGGCCATGCCAATGCACACCAAATGCTTGCTTCTTGCACTGCAAATTGTCATGTGACTGCAAATTGTCTTGTGAATTCAAGTCTTCATCTCTGTGGTCAACACCACACTCGCCGTGGTCAACACCACAGTCAAACTCAGAACTGCTACTGCATGCAACAAAAATCAAATTGAGATAGCAGTGCATCAAAAGAAAGATACACAGCATCAAAAAAGCCTGGAACCTCTTGCACCATACTGCTGCATGGCCCGCTTCCACCACGTGGAGGTAGTTCCCAGGAGCACCAGATTATTTTGCTGAATCCGACCCTTAACCTCACGCGCTTCCTGGTCATCTTTGGCAAAAACAGCACAAGGCTCAACACTGAGCATGAAACATGAGGCAGTCCCACCGAACGCGGCACAACCGTTCCATCACATTCTTTGCGGGTTTGGCAGGACTACTTTGCCCGAAAAGTGCAGCAAAAACCTGATCTGCGCTTGAACGAAGAAAACTGGGCCAACCATGCTTTTGTTGCTGCTGCGACTTAGGTTGTGGCTTCGATTTGGGTTGGGGCCTACTGTCAGCACGCACTTGCTGATGCCAGCACAAAATACACAGCAAAGTACAAATGCCAAAACTATCAATCATGCTGATGTCTGCACGAAACATGCCCTTCCGTCCACTCAGGGCACTCCCTGCCCACGCCTGTACATATCATCTGGCCACTTTGCACAACTACAAATATCTTACAGTACAAGATCTTACAAGGGCATTTTGTCCAAAAAACGTTGAAAAACTGACAAAACTGAACTGTACTCCAAGGGCCATATCAGATTCGCAAACCCATCAGCACTTGCATTATTCAAACTCTATGAACATGGCCCATTTCAGGTTGTGCCATGTGAATACAGATCTTCTTGGTCGAGCTGTTTTTAGGCGTGTACTACCTGGTTTCACATGCCTGTAACAGTCTTAGGGTGTATGGAGGGAGAATTTCTGGAAACAAGTGTGTTAGAGGTGCAATGATCCATTGATAGTCTTTGGAGAGGCAGCCTCTTCCAAGTTTCTGAGCTATGACATACATGTTCTAAAAGAGCTTTCCTCTCAATGACAAAACAAGTCACGTCACCACAAAACAAAAATCACCCGTAATATCTAATGTCAGAGCATATCGAATTACGTGCATATACAATCCTAAACCTTTGGGAAAGGTTCCCTTTCCCATTCACTTCGAACCAAACTTCTGAGAGTCGTCTTGCGGGCATGTTGCATGAGGTCAAACTTGTGGTCAATGCGAGAGAAGACTTCAGCAATCGCCTCAGGCACGGATTCAGCATTGGCAAACAGAATCGCATGAACAACGGTCAGGTCTTTGAAAGAAAACTCGGCTCTTGGGATCTCATGACACCTACACTTTCATGACACCTGTCGCAAACAACGAGGCACCGTGGAGTTGGAGATCATGCAGCAGGCACGCATCACCTTGGCCAAATCGCCACCGGGAACCACAGTAGGTGGCTGATAATTGATGCCGCACTTGAATCCAGTGGGGCACCTGGGGCTGAATATCAGACACAGGCGGCCAAGGGCAAAAGCTTAGAGCATTGAACTGTTGGGTATGTACTATGGCGGTTTGACCAATCCGTTGATCAGTCACCGCTCTGTGACTGGGGGTGTCCAGTTCAGTGTCATCATTCCAATACAGCTTCATCCGGTTCATTACCCACCTCTTCAGTTAGGACGTCAGACTGCAAAATCAGCAAAATCAGTTCAATGAGTTGCATTCATGCCCTACACTTGATTCAAGATCAAACCACCTGGACAACCTCAACCTCCCCAAATCATCGCACTATATGGATTGAATGCAGAATTCCAACGACCAAAGAATCCTGTCTGAATCTGGAACTTGTAAGGAAAACCCAACGAGAACAGTTTATTTCGTGGAGCCCTCCAGCCAAGACAGCCTCAACGGTTTCCTTAGGATTCATACCTGCAATTCTGGCAAGATGCCAATCCACGAATTGAATGGTACGCTTGGTCTTGATGGTGGCCACAGCAGCGTTCACATCCTTTGGCACAACATCTCCTGATTGTTTTGATCAGAATTTATGAACCGAGGATGGTCAAGAGTCAAAAAGGTAAAGTGAAACCCACCCCGAATTTAGACAACCTAAAAGTATTTGAGGTTTGCATGGCCAATTTCATCCGTTTCTTTGAAAGGGGTAAACCCGAAAAAATCACCAGGAAACTCTGGGAAATATCAGAGGATCGTTTACTGTTTGATACTACGGCATAAATCAGTCAAAAACACTTCGAAAATCAAGATCAGAACAGGCTCCACGATACATCATGCAGCACGCCATGTACTTGCCGTGGCGAGGATCGCACTTGACCATCATGGATGCCGGTTCGAAGACAGACATAGTAATCTCTGCCACGGAAAGCTGCTCATGATAAGCCTTCTCCGCAGAGATGACTGGAGCATAGGAGGTCAACATGAAGTGAATGCGTGGGTAAGGGACCAGATTGGTCTGGAACCTTGGATTTTGCATCACTTGGCGCAGCAATCTGATTTGCTGGTATGCTGTTCAACACATCTCTTTTCCAGACTCCTTTCGGGTTTGAAGCAAAAAACAAAAGACTAGGGAATCAAACTAACTAGTTTAAGCAATTTCTTTCCAGAAGCTCGGTGATGTCCACGTTCAGTGCACCATCAAAGCCCGAGGTCATTGCAACCAACGTGGAGAGTGTCAGGAATTGACACCTAACCCTGCGAGAAGACCACCATGTTGGAAGGTATGCCACGCCATTGAAAAACAGTGTTCTGTATGATTTCTCAAAAATCCCATGTAACCTGATTGATACAAATACTTCGGCTCAGGTAACTCAATGGAGAGTACTATATAGACTAAATGGAACAACCATTGTTTATTCAGGAGGCCAGGATTAATACATGGCCTCCCTAAAGCTTTCTGAATCTTGCGAGGAACGGAGAGAAGCAGTCAATGAACTGATAATCTGGGCAATCAATCGGTTCAAATTGGTGTAGGTAGGACGCTCAATATCCAAGTTCCTGCGACAAATATCGTAAAGAGCTTCGTTGTCGTACATGATGGTCACATCGGTGTGCTCCAACAATGAATGCACGCACAAGACCTCAATCAACAAATGTATCCATGACAACCGTGGCACACCTATTGTATGTTCGCGTAAATGATGTGTTAGCCAATAAGACTCCTGTACAATGAACGCTATCTACACTATCTTGGCTTGAGGTGCAACACAACAACGGTACTGTTCACAGACGAAGGGCTGTATTGTAGGGTTCCACAACGGCTGTAGCCACCTGTGGGCAGCACCAGACAGTGAAAGAAATCTTGCTCTTTTTGCCATAGTCCACAGACAAGCGCTCCAACATCAGGCAACCAAGACCGGATCCAGTGCCACCACCGCAAGCGTTGTACACGCAGAATCCCTGCAATCCTGAGATAGTTTGACTAATGGCAATGCCCCATGGCTTTGGGTGGCATGGCAATGATGGCCAATTACCAAATGATCCAACTTCATCCAACTGTAAACCATCAACATCCAAAAAGATGAATGATTGCAATTCCACAATACAACAAAAAACGAACGCTGTTTGCAGTCTGTTGGCCCGTACAATTATCTGCAAGTTTACGAATACGATCCAGCACCAAGTCAACAATCTCCTTGCCGATGGTGTAATGCCTGATTGGTGGTTGAACAATCCAAACGACATCCAAGAATTGGTCTTGAAACAAACTTGTAGATGCAGCACACATCTTTGCAAACGCTCTGATGTTCCTTGTTTCGATAAGGTATTTTTCCGAATAAACTTATCAAATCAAGAAATCGACATGCACACATGCACAGCCCAGATGCCCCCTGGCAAAATTGTTGGCGGCGTCTTCCTTTCCAGAAATCAATTGCTCTGGGTGGAAGAGTTGGCGGTAGGTGCCGGTGCGCACCTCGTCAACCACCGTAGGTTCCTGAGCATTTCAAACAATGATGATGATGAGGATGATGATGAGGATGATGATGATGATGATGATGATGATGGTGATGATGGTGATGATGATGATAACGCTGATAATGATACCGATCATGGCCATAATCATGTTCATGATCACAATCATGATGACGATGATGAGCTGATGATGACCATGATGATAATGATGTTGATGATGATGATGATGATGATGATGACGGTGCCGACGAGCATGATGATGATGACGATGACGATGATGATGATGATGATGATGATGATGATGATGATGATGATTTGTTGTACTTCTGCACCAACTTGACAAGTAGCAGTATTTCAAGAGTGTTCTTTTGTTGGCGTGGCCTTTAACTATTTGTATTGCCGGAGTTAGGCCAGTGAAACAAATCATATAACGCTAGGCCCGCAGTATTCACACCATCATTATTTGTTGTACTTCTGCACCAACCTTGCAAGTAGCAAACGAATGCCTCAGGGGTTCAGGTGCAGGTAACAGGCGCTAAACGCACCTAATGATTTGAGTCCACGTCAAAACATATGCAACAAGCGCAAGAGACGAAAATTGTGAAATGCAATTGCAGCACGGCAATCAACGAGTGAGTGCAGTTGAAACTTCAACGTTTTCGTCCAAGTTGCTGAGAGGACTAAAGGCCTCATCGAATTTTTTCTTCAAAAATGTTGGCAATATGGATGCCAAGGGTGTTGGCTTCTATTGCATGTGAGACCCGGGATTCAAGGTCTGTACAAGAGCCAAAGGTAATCCAACTGCTTTTGCTGGTACAACGAAGCTGTTTTTCCCACCAAGCGGATGGGACATTAAACTGAACTTGAAGTTGAGTTTTTCGAATTTGGAACAATTAACGAACAAGTGTTGAGCACTGGCGTGTGGTTCATCACAAAAGAAGCATGAGCAGTGACATACCCAAATGGCAAGAATATTCTTATCGGTCGGAGTAAGCTTTTTAACGAACCTTTTCCAGAGTGGATGTGAACAGACTTCCAAATCGACATCAGAAATACCTTCAGTAGCACGGATTCTTAATGCATGTGGAAGGTGAGTTTGATCGCATGATTTGTCAATACGAGTTTCACTGGAAAAGTCCCCAGGGTGGTGTCCCAATACTTGGCCACACTTCACAGATTCGTCAGAGGTTCTAACAAAAAAATACCATCTTGAGTGCAACGAAGATATTGAAGTTTAAGAATCTTACAAAGTGATTGTATTGAATGCATTAGCCTTGTCGAAAAGTGTTGAAGCAGCTGCGATGCATTACACAGTCCCCGAATTGCCACACCGTAGCGCGGATGAAGGTCTATGTGTTGAACCCAGAAACGGGCCTGACACCACCACTTAGACGAAGCGTTGGTAATGGCACTGAAAAGTTCACGCGCAGCCTGAAAGAGCCGGGAGAAATGAGAGGAGAAGCCCAATCCTGGAGTGGTTTAATAAAGGCGGTGGCTAAACGACCCCTAGTGCTGATGGATCCAGGGCAACGAGAGAGTCTTTGGACACACATTTCGAATTTTTGAGAATTCCTAGCCTCAACTGGAGAAGAACTTTTGTCGGGGTTACTTTTCAATTCTTTTTACTTGGACAACAAAAGCCTCGGAATCATTCTTGCGCAGGGGCCATGCTATTCATGACTCGCCACTGAAACAAATGCCACATGTGTCTTTACAGCTATACAACATTATACATGTATGGCAATCTATATGGGGACATGAGTCTATCTAGAAATCTCAGTTACCCCACCTTGGATCACAGAACATTTGTTTGTGATGCAATCTGGATTTCCTTTGGAAGCAAAACAAACAGCAACCAAACATGACGTGAAATCCATTTTCTAAAAGTGGTGACTTCATCTAAGCCACTGATGCAACGGCCACTTCTATACTGCCTTGACTTGTGCCAGCTATCACTAATGGATCCAAGCACCAAGCCTCATTTGAACTCATACCAGCTGCCACTCCTGGACCCAGGTACTGAGCTCTTCAAGTCATTGTGAAACGCTAAGCTATCATCACGATAGCCTCAACTCATGCCACTCAAAACCAAATAAGCCACTGTAAGGAATATTGCAAATATTGTAAATACAATATACCAATACCGTTGTATCTGAATTCCTTTCTCGCACTGAAATCACTTTTCAGCAATCATGACAATACATATATAGGTGGAATAAGAAGTCTGATTCCACTCGACGACCTTGATGTCTTCAGGGCCGTGAATTGCTTGATGAAGCAATATCATTTGGTTCTGCCATTGTAAGATACCTTCGAATTCGATATCTATGGCCAAGAAATGTATGGTAACTCCAATCACCATCCACATCATATTGCACAGCCTCATCTGGCAACTCATCCATCTCAATGGTGTAGACAACATGACCATTGATCACCACATAGGCTGGAATCGTAGATGGTTGTAGTGGAACTCCTTTGACATCGTCCACTGGCCCATAGACACGCTCATAGCAATCTTGAATGTCTCCTTGAATGGTCTCGGAGAGGTCCAAGTCATCATCACCAGGGAGATCACTCATGAAGTCTTCCATGGGGTCACGGTCAGAATTGTTGCTTGAAGAATGGTCTGACAAATCTCGAATATCATGCAACATTGCCATAGCCCTTCTTCTGTCATGTCCAGAGCGCTGGCAAACAAGAACTGTTCCTCGCATGATTTCTCTCAACACATAGTACCGCTTCAATGCCTGAGACCCAGACAAAACTGCGGAATAGATACGCCGAGAAAGGCGTTTCACCATCCAACCTGCAATGTTTTCTGGACTCATATGTGCAGACGGCTCCGGGATATCACCTTGCCACAGCAAAGAGCTATCCAACTCATCATCTGTGGGCATACCTGCATTTGCGTGTAAAGCAGGATCATTGTCCAATCCATGAACTATGGTCTCCATGTCATCAATTGCAAAGGTGTCTGTAACCTGCATCTTGGCTACCTCCTCCATTTGCACAATAGAAGCCATCATCTGACTCAGCAAGCTATAGTTGGTATCATTTGGACGATTCTCTTCAAATGCCATGAAAACCTGCTGCAGCTGATACATAACTGCAAAACATCGACCTCGCTGACGGGGGTCACGCAACATCAATTGTTTCAACCTTGTAAAGCTTGCAGACAATTGAGCATAGCACTTCACCATGTTGGGACGAAGTGGAATACGATCATCAAGACCAACCTGAGGTAACTGCTGAGGAGTTTCGCCACTGCTATCTTCACTTGCTTCCATATGCCGAATTTCCTGCCATAGATCAGGATCACTTGCTTCACTCAATGATGCCCATCTATAACGTTGACGCCTTGAGGCATCACTGTCCACGCTTTCCACATCAGAGCTTTCAGGTTCAGGCTCTGGCAGCATCAAACACACATAACATAGAGTAAATATGGCTACTGCAAAACCCAAGAAGCAAAATACCATGGCTGTGAAATGTCCAAATACACTCATCTGTTCCAGTGGTTTCGCATTGGGCTCATCAGTGTCCATAGCCTGACTCAAGGCTATCTGAGCCACGGCAATCTTGAGCATCTGCTTAGCAACCATACTCTGCTGTGCACTGCTACGTGGAAAACCGTGATTTGAAGAATCATGCTGCACAAACATGCCTTTGATGGAACGAATGGACCTCTTGCTGAACTCTTGTTGTTTCTGAGAAAAATAAACAGATTCACCAACAGGACTACCACCATCAACTATGCCCAACATATAAAGAAGCATCACATGTCTGTCCCGTGGTAAATTCTTGGTACCTATGTCAGAAATGTTCCAAAGTGTTCCAACCTGCACCATCTTCAAAACATTGTCTCGGACCTTAGACTGGATCCAAAGCAAACGGCCATTGACATGCCGCAACCTGGACGTGCCCAGTTTACATGATATCTGGCGGCTTGCACTGTTGTCAGTCAAAATGTTTGCAACAGCTGGTTTCTCTGTCAAAAACTCGGTGATGTTTTTCAAATAGATGGTGTCTATGGCTCCTGAGGTTGTAGCATAGAACTCGGATTCGGTGCTACTGAGGCTTATGACATGCTGAGTGCGACTGCTTGTATGGACTAACAATCCATTGACCATATGACAACCTGCACTGGTGGATTTAGCATTGCCTCCACCTTGCCAATCTGCATCTGTAAAACTTTCAATCAAACATTTGTCACATTCAGCATCCACACACCCATTCAGCTTTTCAAACAAGCTGATGCCAACATTGGTGTTGCTCATGCAAACTCCATACTCTGTTGTGTTTTTCAAATAACCCAACAAACGCCCAAGATACTGCCAACTGTTCTTGGTTGGTGCTTTCAAATACGAAGCCAAACACTTGGTTGTAAATTGAATATCACACCTTTCATGACTTATATATAGCAATGCACCGAGAATAGAACGAAAGACGGGAATCAAAGAGGACTCAAGAGGATCTGACGTGTCTTTGGACGAGAAAGCGTGTGAAGCTGCTGGTGTTGCATGTGCACGCGGAGGTTTGCTGTATCGAGAATACAAATCATACGATTGTTTGATATGTTTGCTTTCCGCGTAAATCTGCAACTGTTTGTAATCAGCTTCAACAACATGCAAACGTTTCAAGAAAGAAAACGACCCTCCAGTCCTTGGTGCATAGCTCATTGCTGCCTTGAACGTCTCTCGAATTGCAGGCATGAACTTCTGCAGGAGATACTTCCCATCCAAAGAGAAAAGCACATCATCAACATGCATCAACAATGCACCTCCACCGTCTTCTTGAGGAATTCTGAACAGCGCGGACTGCTCCAAACATGGAGATAAATTCAACTTGGAGGTGAGGAAAGATGAAAAATGCTCAAACCATCTTCTGCTTCCATCTCTCTGCCCGGGCAAACATCTGTTGATGACTAGTCCAGAGTGATTGTTATCATCCAGAATAGAAATTCTCCTTGGCACTTCCTGTGGGA
>DF243851.1:0-33873 GCA_000507305.1 Breviolum minutum Mf 1.05b.01 | reverse complement strand
TGTTCGAAGAAACACCCCTGTACACATTATCTCATATTATTATTTCTGCATCCCCACCACAAGCCTGAACAAAAAACGTCAAATAATAGTTGATGACGTATCCGCAATCATCCATGAATCCACCAGAAAATCTACCAATAATATGCCATATGAAACAAAACCCACCTTTAGGTCCACTATAACTACCCTGTGACTTTAAGGATCTCTAGCTCCTCATTTAATAGGGAAAATACCTGAAGATCCCTGGCTCCCAGCAGCCCTCCCCCAATCCTCCACCGTCTCGGTGCTGGCCACTGGCTGCCCTACAGCCTGCAAGAGGTCTGGCTGCCAAATATGACAGTGAACCGGTACCGGGAGGATTGCACATGTACATCCTAGAAACAAACATTTTGAACCCCAAAGACATGAAGGTTTGGAAGACGATTTTCCTTTTCAAAAGTAGTGATCTTCAGGTTCCAGCCGTTAGTTTTCTGCTACACCACCATTTGCTTCGTGAGGTTTAGGAACTCTTCATGGGTTGATTGAGATTGTTACCCCGCTGGAGGAATTTGTAGGAATTGGTGCAAAACATTCTATGGGGATTATTGGAATGATGAGAACCATGACCCCGCAGCCTTGAGTTTTCTTGTGGGTGTGACATGTCCACTTTGAGACGAACATTTGCCTATGAAAAGATGCCCACAACACTGGGAATTCATCATCCATTTCTTGGGGCTCCAAAGAACCATATGTGTAATAAGTAATATGCATATGTATATCTATTTTGTACTACCTCCGGAACGGCATTGTCCCGCCCGCCCATCATATATTTAAATGTGGGTACGGTACAACTATACATATTCATGTGAGCTACGGACGAAATTACTTGTTGGTGAAAATGCCATCGCCAAATGTGGGTGGTCCCCTATCGGTTTTGCAGCTTTTGAATATGGATTAAATATATTTACATATGGGGTATCGGTTTTGGGTGGTCCCCTTAGGGGTTATGAAGGTTTCCCTGAGCCGCTTCAAAGTTCAAGGTAACTTCTTACTACTCTGTTCATCCACTAATGTTGTCGACTACTCATATATGTATGTACAAGATTGTACACGTACATATATGTATCAATACACTTCAGATACTTTCAGCTTTAAACAAACAACATCATCAAACTATCAAATTCTCAGCTAACGAAAACAATTTACCCTTGCCGATTGCATAAGCAAATCTAGGTACTTTTGTCGGCAGCTTGATAACAAGTTGGCTGTGATGATCTCACGTCTCTATGCCAACGTTACTGTACACGGCTACACTTACATCACTACCACATGACCCAGTTCTACCCTTTCAAGCGGGGATATGACTTCGTGCATACACATACACAGTACATGTATCCCAGGATGATCCACCCTGACCCTATTAATGTACATGCTCAAGAATATGCACGCAATCAAACCGGCAGCCGGGTATGATCAGTCTTATACCTCCAACTCCCTTCCCCATATCCATCTATCAGCCTATGGATAACTTATGCCTGTTCAGGGCCCATACCTTATCGAGTCGCAACAACAGCTCGTAGTCATCAGGCCTCTGCACTTATCGGGAGGGTTGAGAAACTCGGGGGCAACCTGTGCTTGGTATCCTTTCCCTTTGAGAAATCAAAATTGGTTTTCCTATGCTTTCATACATCCCAGGTGTTTTTTTTGCACAAATAGATGGATGACTGGTCTATCAACTGTATAAGCCCTGAAACATAAGAATTGGAAAGTGGAGATGTTTGGAAGCAAACGGAGGTGTTACAGGACTCTGAGTCCACTGCATGCAGCAATGCATGATTGTCATAGGATGTCAGGTTATTATCTGGATTGTAGACCTGGAAATTGCACCTGTCAATCATTTGCGGGTGGTGAGATCATTCTTCTGTATGTAGGAAAACGAGAATTGCAGGTTGCATAATTCTCACGCTTTAATGGGATTTCACTTGTTTATTCATGGTGCCACTTGGTAGGAGACATTGACATACATTGGACTTGTGACTCTCGTTTCGAAATGCCACCGGTTGATACTTATGTACACCATCATATGACATGATACAACTCAAATCAGATTCGAAATTTGAGTGAATTCATGACTTCCTTGTTTCCCTGTTTTCTCCGCTGAGTATACATCCTCGTAATCTAGTATATTATATGCATATATATTCCAAAACTCGGAGGTTTTCTGGTCACTCGATAGAAGTGAGGGGTTCAGCAATGACACTTCCATTTTCCAACTGAACACACTCATACACATCTTAATCCCAAAGGTGCTCTGTGGTGCTCCAACATGCTCCGACACTGAAGAGCCAAAGATCTATTTTCATCTATCCCCCCATCCAAACCCTGGAACATTTTGAACGTTTTTAGGCCGCGGTAGAACTTCCACTTCCGGGCTTCCCAAACGTGATCTCACGTGAAAGTAGATCAAGCACCTGGAACACATCAAACTACTTATTCCGGAATGTGACCAAAATTCAATGTCATTTGTGGTACCTTCTGCAAGACTTCATATCACAAGGAACCCTGAAACATATCAAGAGCACATTGCACATAAACATACTATATCATACTACAGAATCGCAGCCAGCCATATTCTGGGGCATAGTCATGGTCATTCATGAGCAAAAAACAAGGTGGCGTCCGCGTTAAGGGCGCGCTGGAATTTGAGTAGCGAATCAGCGGCGTCTTTTTTTCACTCAGCAAACACTTCGTGCATGTTGGTCCACAAGTCCTTGCCTGCATTTTGTCTCCATTGCCAACTGTACAGATACTCCCAGATCTGATCATTGATCAATCTGGTTGCTTTGGACTTATTATGGATGGACTTGGGCAAGAAATCATCAAAATGGCCCTACATTTTGTCGATCACTTGCGTTCCAGCAGTGACTTTGCTGCCGTTCTTTGCAAAAGTTCGCGCAAACTGAAGCAAACAGTGCTTGACTTGTGTGCAAGTGCAAGGAACGTTAACATCCCCCNAACCCAGCCATCTTGCGTAGCATCCAACATGTCTGCTAGTGCAAGGAACGTTAACATCCACCCCACCCCAACCCAGCATATCACATGATAATTAACATGTTTTCAAAAATACACGTCTTCTCCCGAGCCCCTAATACGGACGCCAGCAAAAACAAGCCACTAGAATCTCACTAAAAGTATATAATATAATGCCTTGATTCCTGATGATGATGATGATGATGATGATGATCTTTATCTTTCCTAGCTTGGCAAAAATACATTAAGTCTCTATCAACAAGAATGCAACAAATCAAAAGATAATACATTTTTTGTTGTTCATACGCCCTTGGGTGTTTCAATATGTTTATTGCAGCACCATTCTCCACTTCTCCACCGGCAACTTTCAAAACTCCATGGTGAACAATCTCTCCCGAAATGTCTCAAAAGGTTTTTTTGGTTCCTGAGCTCTCCTTATTTTCATCAACCAAAAGTTTGGTAAGTTCATTGGCACATCATCCTCTCATTCACCAAGGTCCTGGTTTCAACCCATATTTTTTTAGAATATTATATATTCCGAAGAACAAAGGTTAAGGTCCCTAACTTGGGTTGAAAAAAATAAGATCATTTGTGAGACCTCAACAGCCTTTAAGTAAGGTTGTTATATATATAACTGACATAATATGTGGAACCACCAAGTGACGTTTTACGTTCAACAACAACCCATGGGTTTTTCCATAGGTTTTGTGCCTCCACAGAGGTGAGGCCGCAAGGCAATCGCAGGGTTGGATCCAATGCCGCATGTGCTGCAAAGGGTGATGTCGAGGGAAAGCGTGGCCTGATGGTTGAATCGATGGGAGACATCTCTGGCAGCAGCCTACTGTTGATGCTTAAGCAATCCGGCTACATGGCACCACCTGGGATGTAAAAAAAAACACGGTGTGGTAAATAATGCGATTTCAACTACCAACCTCAACTGGTGCTTGCCGGATTTCTGAACCATCAACTGTATGTTAACACTTTTTATTTTGCATGTTATTTTCACTATTCCTAATATTTCCTAATAAGGGGGTCATTGTTCTTTCGGGTGCTTTGTTGGAGATGCCAAGCCATGATTCTTAGGAGAGTAGAAGACGTTTTTGACATTTCTCAACACCTCACCATAGTCAAACTCTGGGCTCTAAACAAGAAGAGGGTAAGTAACTAAAATGGCTACATTGAATTATATATCTACCAGTAGCTGACGTGAAGGTCACAGAAATGGATTACAATCTAGAATCTACACTTGCAATGCAGTAGTTGTTTCTGTCCTCTAAATATGTTGACTTTCATGAGTATTTTTTGGGCATGCAGGTTCTGACTGGCCGTGTACCGATGAAGGGAAGCTCATCAATTGCCCTACCATCTTGTCACATTGGCAAAACGGAAATCTTGCTACAGATTTCCCAAAGAAGTCTTTTTGCCATTGGGTTTCCATGCAGTTAACTTCCAAGAGTGATGCTCAACATATGGAATTGTCCTTTGTCAACACTCCTGGCAAATCATTCCGGTGTTTTTGGTCACCCAAAAGCCGCCTCCAAGAACTTGATCTGCGACTCCTGGGACATCGAGATGATATGTATATATATATATGCAATAACTAATGGGTTGAAAACAAAGGCCTCTTATAAGTTGAGAAATTCTTTACTTTAAAATATTGGCACAACTTATCACAAATCAATCAATTATACATCTCTATGAAGTTGACGACCTACCCTGGGTTCCCATTCGCCCTCGAGAAACCTCAGATGCAAACTTCTGATTCCTAAAACCAAGGTTTGGGATCTCCATGTCTTCACAAGTCTCTCAGCATCCAATACTCAATCAGCCAGCAATGCAGTAACATTCTTTTACATCGGAGGTTACCTTGAATTTGGGTCTGCAAAGGTTCTTTGGAAAATTTTGAAAGAGCTTCGATTTTCCCTGTTTCAACAGAAGGATTCGGGGCAAATCTGATCACTCTTGCCAAAAGTCTCACTGGTTCTTAAAAAACAAACACATACATATGTCATATGATGATGCATCATAAATCCCACGACACCATACAATAATATACAAAACACATCTCTATATAATTCAATTCTAACATCCCACGGGGGTTTACCAAGATTTTGCTCAGATTTCATCTGCTCCCCTTCGCACCTTCGCCGGGCCCGTTCCGAGCGCCGCCGCTCGGTGCGGTGGCTGCGGGTGCGTCGTTCCGGGTGACGGTGACGGTAGCCTGGGCAGAAACGAGACTTGCACTCCGAACATGTTTGGAAGCATTACCTATATTATATGCCATCCATCCAATGGTGTAAACATGGTGTAAACTATCTATGTGGTGTATGGAGCTAGGCTGCATTTGTACCATTTCTATCAATTCTCCAGCTAATCTGTGCCCATCTGATGCGAAACATGCGTTTTTGATCAGTACATATACAAATATATGTATATGATAAACTCCAAATCGTTTTTGTGCGAAAGTCAGGAAAACTTGAAAGCCAAGAAAGATGGGTGTGGAGAGACCTAAAGGGTACTAGCTCCAAGTCCTTTGATTTCTCACACATCCCAGCATTTCTAGGAGATTGACCGGGTTTAGTTTCACCTCACCTCACACTCTGAAAACATGTGGCCAGGCAAGGGTGCATTTCCTATATAATTGGCAGTAAGTCAGTAAGTCATCTATTTCAACAAATGTTTCAATTGTGTAGCAACATATGTTCACTGATATGTGGCACTCATACCCCTTTTGAGAGTTTTTAGTTGATGGATTCTTCCAGAACCCTGTCAACCGTTTCGTTCACAAAACAAACATCCTTCCGTCTGCCAGCAATTTACCCCAGCAGATTTTGATGCAAAACCAATGGAACTACAGACCACCTAAAAGAACAATTGAGGTGATACTTTCAGTGGAAGAAATCCGAACCACCTGAAATGTATAAACCCCTGTAAAAAAAGTGGGACAAACTACCAACCTCAACTGGTGCAGTGTTACAGTGTTTCTGCCATCAACAGCCTGCTTTTAAGGGTGAGAAGGGGCCATTCATGCATGCCTAGACGCCATAAATATCAAATATCCAAAAATTTGGTTGCTGTTTTTTTTGTGTAAAATCTCCACTTTCATCTGACCAAGCCACGTCGGTGGCGTCGCCGGTCTCGGTGGGACCTGAATAATGATGTCACCGGTTGTCAAAGGAAAACTGACAAACCGTGACACCAAGTTGCCTGGATGAACTGAAATATTCATGAAGCTAGTACCATGAAGGCAAAATAAACTCTTAAAACTGTAAAGGACAGTGACAGTTCTCTCCAGTTTATTGACTGTATGCTTTTATTAACTATATAGATCTATAATTCAGTGCCTTTGGCGTGCAGATTCCTAATTGAAAGTGTAATTGTTCGTTCAAGTGACAGGGAAGCATGAGTAAAAGCTCTGGCTTTAGGCTCAACTTTATCGCAGCATCTCGCAGATGCTCGATTTTCAAGCCCTTCAAAAGCATGCAACAGAAGGGTGTGTGCTTTTCCATTTGAAGTGCTGCCAGATTTCTCAAAAAACAACGCTAATCTCCGTCGTTCGAACATCAAACACATCGGGGCCCTAGTGAACTCCGACTCAAAATGCAATAATTGGTAGAATCTGACGAACATTAGTCATTAGTCATACAGTAAAATCCTCACCCAAAAATACTTCAGAACACTATATACCCAAATACAGAATGCCCGATGCTTCACCAAAAGCACAACCAACCAATACCAACCACTCTTTCTCTCTAAGCGCATGAATCATTTACAATTTACAACCCACCCAAAAGTTTATTCCTCAAATTGGATCATCTCCCCCAGATATGCATTTCTTTAAAGGAACCCACCGTAAATCTCGGTTTGAAACCACCCAAAAAAAGACGGATGTAACACTCATACCCCACCTGGCTGATGAGGAAGCGTGGCGTCGCCGTCGTCCACGCCGTGACCTGGCATTATGGTTAACAATGGATTCAAAGTGAAGGTTAGCTAGGTCCCTTAATGATGACTAAATACGGTTGATGGAAGAAATCCGGCTAACCAGCTAGTAGATAGTTTATCCCACGATTTACAGGGCTTTATACATCCCAGGTGGTGCAGGATTTCTTCCATCGACGTCCCTTACCCTCCGGTAAACTAATATAGCTGGCTGGAATCTCCCCATTTTCAATAGGAAATGTACATCTTCAATCTGGGTCCATTTTTCATTGCTACCCTAGTTTACCTGAGCGTAATGATGACAAATACTTAATATTAGTAATGGGGATAGATATCTAGGTTTACTAATTAAGGGAATGGTTACTAATTATAGTTATTTCCATTATTAATATTCATCATCCCTGAAAGTAATCAGTCAAATTTAGTCATTATTATCATTTTCCCACTTGTGAAGCAGTTTTTTTTTGTTGGCAAGCCACACTGTCACACTCATGGTGCTGTGGTGGTATGGTTGTGGATAGACCAAATGGAATGTTTCTGAGGGTTCCTGAAGGTGGTGACAAATGTCAACATCTACGGTGTATGCAATATTCATGCACATAATGTATATCTGTATATATGATTATATATACAGATATGGGCAAAACAAGGATCACCCGAATTTGTCAAACATCAGTGTCTTGGATCAACAATTGATGCACCCGAGCAATCCATTGATGGATTGGATTGGTGGGACCATTCGTTGTTGACCCAGGTTGACTTCCAACACGATCCCAACCAGTGGTCCAATGGCGCGTCAAAACATGGTCGGTGAAGCTTGCTGCGACTTCGATCTCTACTTCGGCTGCCTCAAAAGTCCAGAGATACACATGGGATACCGTGTCAGAGATTTTGTAGAACACATCCAACCATTTCTAGGAGGAAACGGTCATTTTCAATGCAGGAAGATACACAGCAACTACACATATCTTTCTCACATTTGCAAAAGATAGTCCCTCTCAAATACAAACATCTGGACTAACTTGACATCTCAAATCGATGAATCTACACCTTTAGTCATCGACTTACACAATGCCAAGAGCCTTTAGAGCCCTCTACACCACACCGTAACATCACAAACACAACGTCACAGTAGAGTTGGTTTGTTTCTGTGGCGAGGCTCACGGGTCAGGTAGGCATCTATAAGCAGCCAAATCTATCAAGGTGCTCATCTACCAAGGAAGGAAAAACCTGATTACTTCTTCAATTTTACGGGACGTGACCATCTTCATGTCAACTGAAAACTAAGATGGAACCTGAATCAATGGCCCTTTTGGACAGCAAAACAAAACCAACCTTCCAAACATCTGCCAGCTTCTTCAAAGTGACCTTGGATCCTGGACCCATCGACTTTTTTGGGGGCTTAGGTGACCTCCATTTGGGGAATCAATCCAGGTCACTTGAAGAAGCTGGTGAACGAACCAAACCCTGGAGCCCCAAAACCAAAAATCCAGATCTCCTGAATATTCACTACTTCTAGGGAAGCATACAAGACATTAAGACTTAGCTCCAAGGAATCTAACAAATAAAATCAAAATAAGGGAAGCAAAGTATTTACCAGGTGGTGGTTTCAAGCCATTTGAAAAACACTAGTGGAATTTCATCATTTCACCAACTGTGAAAATAAACAATGTTTGAAACCACCACCCAGATTGAAGATTTAATGATTTACTTGTCATCATAACAGTCCTGAGGCTCCACTGTAAATCTGAAATCTGCCTACACAGTGGGACCTCTCACAATGAACGATCACTTTCGTGCACGTTGTCAGGTTGAACAATTTCCCACTCCCAGTGTCAGATCAATTGAAGCAATGCCCCGCAAACAAATGATGGTGACCTTTTATCACAGGAGAGTGACAACGAATCACTCTTCAACTACAGTGCACTAGGCATCTTTGTGAATCAAAAACCTTTGACTTCAAGGTCGAACTTGAAGACCATCCCAGCCGTTGGCACAAAATCCCATCGGCATCATCGGCCAAAGATTGGATGAGATGTGAATGCTGAATCTTTGTTCATGATAATGTTCATTCATGCATCGCTTTCACTTTTGATTTTCACAATGCATGTGGAGGATAGTATCTATAATCAATCCTTTATGATCATTTGATATTTGTATCACTGTATCTGCCTGTATCTGCAGCTAAGAAACAAATACATGTGAAGCTACACATGTAGCGTACATCCTGCCACCCACCAGCTGAGGGACCCCAACGGCAAGTGACGTCCATGCATCGGCAGGGGGGTTCCGAGCGGAGTTGCCTTCGTGCACCGGAAGGCTGATCATGGAAAAGGTATGGGCAGATGGTATGAAACGTGTATCCCATAGGATCCATGTATGGTATATTTACCTACATGAATGGTTCATTGTTATGGTAAATGTAGGTAAATATACCATACATGGATGGTATGAAACGTATATTGGAATACATACTTATGATCCGCGTTTTGGGTATCATAGACCGTGGATATGCCAGCCAAATCATTGGAATCTTCACCAGATCTGCAGCTGAGGGGCACGGGGGATGGAAACGGCAGGTTGTTCGGCTTCGAAACGCGCGAAGTTTTTGGACAATGGGATGACAGCCACCCTCTCGAGCCAGCAACTGCCGTTGGGTCTGTTCTGCTAATCGCGGGGCAATCCTTGGCACCAAACGGTGGCAATACAGTAATACCTATATATAAATAAAAGTATCCTATGGCCCCCGCTGTTTTATTGGGTTCAAGGTTGTCTATGTTTCTCTGCTTCTTTTGCTCCTTGTTTCGTTGTTTCCATCTGAATGCTGAAGAAATGCTGAAATGCCAAATCCAACTAAGGTGCATTGAAATGAATGTGTCAGCCAGGATAATCGGATAATAGCCTCAATTTTTTGCATCCATTTGCATCCTCAGGTTTTCATCCTCATCCATGGCCTTCAAATCTCATGGGCCTGCCATCAGTTGTGTGCAATACAAACAAACATTGGCGTTTACTCTGTTCACACATCACATATCTATGTATGTATTATCATTAACGGATACTATCCATGCAGCTGTATATATCTGATCAGTATGTTGTTGATATGACACCAGTAACATGGTTTAGGACTTGCTCCCAGAATAGCTACTCCAAATCCTTCAGCTTGCATTTACAGGATCCTAATAGATTTGGAAACAGGGTTTGGTTTATCTGACATTTTCTAGCCTACATGGTTCCATGGAGTACAAGAAACTGGGAAACACAAATTCATGAGAATTGACGATGCTCATCCTTCGCATCAGTCCCTTAAGGGTTCAAGATCATGTTTGTCTGTCAAGGCGGTCATCCAAATCTCCTATAAAAGTACCAAAACCTGATCTGATCCGGTACCACTGGCTGTTTCATGAGGATTCTGTAGTGCATGCCGGAATCCTAGTGACATGTTGTCTAAGTCCCCATCTGCGCTCCTCCATCTTCCGCCGTCCCGTTTGGAACCTTTTTGAAACCAAGTCATGATTAACGCTAAATCACCACACATCATGGAGGACATGGCAAAATCCGTGTCGGCATGTTGGCGTGTGCCAAAAGAGTCCAAAGACTCAAAACAACAAACTTCAACAATTCACGCTATAGCTTCCCCAAAAAAAGTGTGTGAGGTTTCTTCGACACCTTTTTTTGCCCGGCCCCCAAGACCATCAATCGGAGAGACAACGAGACACACTCGAAGACTCGATCGGCCTTCACACCGACCTGTTGCTTGGAGTGGACCCATCACCCATCGTTTTTCAACCTGGTCAACCGTACCCATCTTGTGGAAACGAAAGATTTGTCAGGGGTCATTATACTACCAACCCAAACAATGCATTGTTATAACGGAATTCCCTCAAAATTACAACACATTTGCATTGATTGATTCCTCCAAAATGGGTAATTTAATGATCCCAGTTTGTGATTCTTTATTGGCAAAGAGAGAAACTCAACCTGCGTTTATTGGTTTTACAATGGTTTGATATGGTTTGTACGACGTTTTAAACTGGTCAAAAGCCACCAGCATGCTTAAGTTGCTGAGTTCAGTGGCTCGGTAGTTTAGTCCCTTGGTGTGCGATGGCATAGGAATCACAAAATGTAGATATCTAGCAGTGAAACATGCTGAAAAAAGCCAAACAATGGTGCAAGGAGTGCGAGGAACAAAGAGAAACCCTCAAAAATGCAACCAGCTTTGAACATTCAGATTAAGAGAACTGGGTGGCACATAGATAAGATCATCATTTATATGATATGTCATTTGAGATGATCAAAGCATACACCATCATACACCACATACCATCTGACATTTGCTGAAGCTCTTCCACTCGACCGCGACTTTGTCAGACAAGATCTTCTATGACGTTTTGTGGGAAATGGAAGCATACAATAGTGTCCATATTATCTTGGAACATAGCAAGGAAATCACCAACAACCTCAAACAAACCCATTAAAATATCCCATACAAAAACTTGGTGAAAATCAGTATGAAACAAAAACGAGAAATCTCGCACCACAAAAATACTGCACCCCTGTTCTTGCAACAAATTCATGGTGGGTTACCGTGGTGCGGAACTCCGAGCTTCTGAACCATTTCTTAACCATTGAAACCACGACGGAACGCCGGCGACGGGTGACGTCGGGTGAAGTTCGTAGTTCGTGTGCGACGCGGACCGTGGAGGAAGACTTTGCATCCAAAGGTCGCGTCGCAGGGAAAACAGGCGTCGGGGTGAAACCCCAACGCCCTGCTAGGTATGAGTTTGAAAGCTCAGGGACGATGAGATGTGCAAGGCACCCTGGGCCTTACAATCCAGAAACACCCCAGAAATTTGACATAGATACCAACAAATGGCCAATATTTAAAAGGAGTCGCCATTTCCAAACCATCATTTTGGGTATCCATGTATATCCATATTAGTTTTCGGGGCCTTACATGAAACATCATAAAACTGCCTGGCTTAGGTTTGGTATTGCAAAAATCCTTTCATGCCTGAAAACACCAAAAAAAACATCCTTACCAACAATGGTGCATTGATACAGTAGCACTGGCAGCAACAACAAACGGTACCAGTACTACTACAATAATATTTCACGAAAAAAATCCGCAACCCCAGGGTTCCTTTTGCTAGACCTTTAAAGTGGTTCAAAAGGGGGTGGGCAACAGCGAACCCAACCATGAAGATTAGGGGAATGACCCGCTTCAGAAGCCGGACGTCGGTCCCAACCATCCAACAGGAGACGCTGGTCGTAAATGCATTCTCATGCAAGACGAGAGCACGTATGTGCATTATTTTGACATATTAAATCAGTTCTACGTATGTTCAACTTCAACCCGTTGAACAATCTTATATTCTGAAGCTACTCATTATTGGCCGGATTTTCCCCCACCAAACAAAAAATGACAACTTGTTTTGGTTGCCAGTTTCACATTTCATCGCCTTTTTCCTCATCCGGCAGACGGTTCCATCTTCCCCGTGCCGGTCACCGGCTCATTGCATTGGACACCTTCCAGGTCCTTGCCTTGGCGGAAGGGTGAAAATTTGTTGTTTTCGAAGATCTGCCAAAGATTGAAATCTTTTAAGGAATGATTGGAAAGAGTCGCAAGTTAGTAAGACTCTGATTTGATGGGATTTGGAAAATATTTGGAAAATCATTTGTAACATATAATTAGAATTTGCAACCAAAAGCACTCACCGAGTCTTTTCTCCCATGAAAATTGTCTAATGGTCCTTAAGTAAATTTGAGACATTTCCGCACAATTTCCTTTTCGAAACAAGCACCGCAGGCATAGTCCTAAAAGCGACCGACTGTTCCGGTAAGCAAAAACAAGGCCAAGTGTTTCAGAAGGCGCCACTACATTTGGTCTATTTTCCACCAGTTGATTTACATCACTGGACAGTCCAATGCTGGGCGATCTGACTTTTTTTCAAAAATCATTCTTTGCCATATGCTCTTTTGATCCTTTTTGTGCTTCTCAAATCTTCTCAATTCCATACTTCATGCAACCAAAAGACGATTATATAAATCTAAGGCAGGCATATCAGATCAAAAATCCAACTGATTCCTGGGCTCACCAGACTTCTTTTCTTTTTCTTCCATTTCCGTAATCATCCGCATCTCTTCCCTCAGTGTCCATTTTTACTGGCAACTGAGGACCTTCCTTCACCACCTGACATCTCTATGAAACAAAACGTGCATCCATCTGAACAGTCGTTTATGAAGCAGTTAACAATTTGTACATGGTACTTGGTGCATGCGTGTAAACATGTGCATGCTTACCAAAAAAAACAATTTCGTTTCTTTTCGCACTTCAACCCTGCTGCTGCCTGTGTTTTTTTTTATGTTGCTTGAAGCTGCTGACAAAGACGCTTCACCGCACACCCCTATGTTGATGAAATTTATCACGCACTTCCTGGGATGGTAAAAACCCTATAAATAATGGGATAATTATCATCCTTGGTGGTTAGCCGGATTTTGGGACCCATCAACAACGCTGGACTCTGGCATTAAATTTCAACCCTCCAAGGCTGAGGATCTCAATTATGTGAATCCATGTCGGGCTGTTGACACGAACCCCAAGAGAAACATACAAGAAAACGAGGGAGAGTTCCGTGCTGAACTGCTGAAACCACGGGGAAATCATCATTTTTCTGGGCTTTTGAGACATTTTTCATAAAAGGCCCAGTTGTTTTTTCCCAATCTCAGCACCAAACTCCGAATCATCATCTTCTTCCTCAAAGTTTGGATCCATATGAACACGCACCTCACAAAAGCGGCCGGGAACATGACGTTCATCTATTTGCATAACAACGAACTAATTTGTTAAGTTCAATGCTGTGACATAAACGTTTCGGTGCTTGTGGCCCGGGTACTAAGGGAATCTCTTACACTCAGTCGAAGAATCTACATGGGATCCTCCTGAACAGTCCATGTTGTCAACCCTGCGTTTTAGACACACATTGTATGTTATTTTCCCAAATGAGTGGCCCTCGTATGTCATAGTCCCAACTTCCGAAAAAGGTTCAAAGTCCAGGATCTTAGGTCATAGATTGGATGGCTGTTCTACAACAAATCTGAGCTCGGACACTCATCTACCCACCGTCATCCACCATCCATGTTAACAACTTGGAAATATGGTTTAGTTTGTGGTTTCCATTTGAAACGCAATAAGGAACTGGCATCATCTTATGTCATCTTGGTATAGTTATTCAATCTTTCTAGTATAGGAAAAGCATGAACCACACATTATGGCATCATATGGCAAATGCATGTCTGCTTCTGTTTTGAACTTTCCGAAAGTTATCTAGCAGCTCACACCTCCAAACGAGGTTGCGCACTCCCGAAAAACCCCAGCCTCGCCCAGCAGGCTCACAACACTGTCAGGCAAATCCAACAAAGGATCGGCACCCTGGAAATGCAGTGACTTGTCAGAAGCGGTTGTCCTACCAAGCCATCCCAACTTGGAACCTGCCTTCAAGACATCCTTCAATAGCACCCTCTGACGCAAGTTCGTGGTGCTTGAGGGCTGCACCAACAAATCATACACCTGGAAAAATCCATCAGTTCTTGAGAGAAGACTGAGTTGGAATTGAAAATTCTACAACGTGATGGTACATAGTGTGAAGATCCATGACATTTTCGTGAGGAAAGATGGTGAAATATGAATGAGATGTGAAGATAGACGGTACCCAAAGAAATAAACAAATATTACACAATAGAGAACTGATTCAGTCAAATCAATCATCACGGTTTCAAAACGCTAGACGCAAATCATATCTACTATGTAAATTCCACTAACAACTTATCGCTATGGACACGATCCGAACTAAGTACAACGTAGAAAATCAAATTAAACACGCAATCTAACGTACAAGTAGTACATCACTTCCGCAATCTATCAAAACACATACCAAGCTGCAGTAGCTGGACACTGTCCCCCCCAGTGTCCCCACCATTAGGTGAATCCCGAAACCACGAAACCATTGGGAACCCTGCCTTTTGGTAGCTGACTTGCAAACCATTTGCTTTGTACCTCGGCGCACACAGCAGAAATCGTCCGAAGTCTCTGCAGTTGTGATTAGATACAGTATCAAGGGAAATGCAGGCACGACAATCTTACGGTGTCCAAAACATGCTGTATTTTAACATGGAATGCTGCAGTGTTTCGCCAGTATGAAAAGATAAAATCATTAGCCGAGCATGGTCACGGCTGGGATGATGAAAGGCAATGTCTGACTTCTGCATGATTGTTGTTATAGAAACATCGAACATGGACATAGAACCCTTTGAACATAAGGTGCTCTTAGCTCTTAACATGTTTTTTTACACCGGTGTTTTCTTTATTTTCCGATCCACAAACTATTAAATGTTATCAAACATCTATCTAAGTCTATCTATATAATTCTGCTCATGTTTTGCTTAAACATCAAACATCTCGAAATAGCCCCAGCAGTGCGTTTCAACGCCCATAGAATCTGCATACTTGGAGCCCCAAACTCTTCCTCCAGTTGTGCCTGGCATGCCGTGCCCTATACAGTAAGATTCCTTTTACCCTTTAGGTATTTATATCAAAATCAGCAACATTCAACCCTTTTGACTCAGAAAACGGTCTTGAAAAAAACAAAACAGCAATCGGCATTTTCGATCTGAATTAGAGATCTCCGAATCCTTGACCCCGAAAACAGATCAAGATCTTCTATGAAGATCGCTTCAAAAAAAGGTGCCTTGATCTTTCTTGCAGCGCGCTTCTTTTTGATTTCTATCTTTTGCGTGTGTTGCTCCTGAGAGTTGTGAGATGCAAGCTGGCGAAACAACTGTTGGAAGTGGGAGGCAAGTTCAGAATCTGTTCAAACAATTAAATTGCTGAAGGTGGAAACATACCCAAATTAAAACAAGGTAAGCCTCACCAAAATAAACATGCAACGATTGAACATTAAACATCATGTAACACTTGCACTTGAAGCGGCAAAACCCACAAGTACTAAGGGGACACATCTTAATTGGATCTATCATCAAACCTGAAGACATGACATGGAGATGCGCCTGATACTCCTCCATTGTCAATTCTCCATCACGAGGTCCAAGGTCACCCCACATCCTTGAAAACAAAATCCATTTTCAACGCTTTGTGTCCAACTCCAACTGGAAGAATTGATGACTTTTGAAACGAAATCTTTTTGAAAGGTTCTGAATCTGCTGTGTTTCTACATGGAAAGCAAAAAAGAAATCAGAGTCTGAATAGAATTGTGGGAGGAAACAAGGCGGTAGTGTTGATAGATCTTCCATCTGCAGGTATAAACAAGCTGCGTCAAAAGCTCAATTCACATAGACGTTTCGGATTCGATATGTTTTGACAAAGAGAGCATTCTAACCGTTTTCTTGTTGGTGAATCCGCAATTCAGGTGTATATAACATAATATATATATATATATGTATTCACCACCCCCTTTTCATTGGAACAACACACAAGGTCTTTTTGACTCTCAAATTGGAAACAGCTCCAACGCTTTTTTTTGCTAAGCACAGAACTTCAATGTGCTGTACAAGCCAGACCTGAAAGTGCCCAACAAATGGGGCGCCCCGGTGATCATTGGGTGAGTGCAAATCGGCCTATTTGTGCATCTGATCGTATGATGGAGTAGTGAATTTTTCGATGGTTACCTCCAATTCACTGGATTTTTTCTATCCTAATTTATGGATAATCCAAACAAAAAGACAAACATTGCTAGCGTTTTTTTGTACCGGCTCACATTTTAAACTCGCTCCCAGAAAAAAAAAAACGGTTTGACCACCGTGCCACAAGTTCGTTTTCCAGGTGTCCCCGACAAGACAACCGAAGCAATACCCCAAATGCCAAACCATGCACCAGCTTGCGATAGGAATGTGGCCCAAGGCATCACCTCAAACATTCTTTTTTGGAAACCTGGGAAAAGTCATTGGATCACAGTGTAATTATATCACTGTTTATTGGACATACTGGATATACTATGAGATATCCCATATTGAATAACATTGTTTGTATCTACCCATTTTGTTTTGGCGCTCCTTATCAGATCTACCCATGGAAAATGATTTGACATTGCACAATTGCATGTACAGTGACTCTTTAGAAGCGCATACTTGATACGAGTAGTAAAAATTCTAGCAACAACCACGTTTCCCCCCGTTGGCAAGAACCATTTGAACACCTGAAATATGTTGTAAGAAGAGCTTTGAGGAATTTCAAGCTATCGTAGGAACTTGTCAAAGTGTAAGCTGGGATAAACAGATAAAACAGCCTTGTCAGAAGATAGTGGCTGACCCAAGACTCTCATCCAATGTCTGATTTTTCATGCTGGCATGCACACGGACAATCAGTCAAAACCACCAAGCTTTTCTCTATTTCCTTTCTTTCAGCTGTAGTTCTTGGTTTTGACCCCATTTGACTGTCCAGCTGTGTCCAAACTACCTATGCACTCATCCCGCTCTTTCCGCCCATTGAAAGATGGAGTTCTTTACAGCTACATCCTTATCTGTCCTCCATCATTCCACTCAAATGATTCTTTATTATAGTTGTTCCCTAAGCACCATGCAGCATGGCAAAACAATGCATCAGGTCAACACACCATAGAACCATATTTCTATAACGACCATATGTATCATATAATATATACTGTATATGTATATATATATATATACAAATATATTTTCCAACCCATATATTATATACGCAACCATCTTTTCCCAACCAACCACCCCATCCCCCAACCATCCCCCAACCATCCCCCCAACCACCAAGGGTTCCCCAACAGGTTGTCGCATCAAGGCTTTGGCTTTTTCACTCAAGCGAAACTTCACGCGAATCTGCGCTTCGTTACGCTCCTTGAAACCCAAGGCCTTTGGGAGAGTCGGAGTCGGTCGGCCAGGACTCGTGGGTTGACTCGTGTTTTTTTTTTGGGTCGTTTCGGTGTTGGGGTTGGGGTTGGGGAAAGGATTGGGGGTTTCCCCCAAAAAAGATTTGAAGGTGATAGGTGAGATATCTCAAATCTTTTTTGGAAATATGAAATAAGACTTTTTAATAAGGCTTGCCTAAGGATTGGATGACACTTATACAAAATGGAGACTCAAGTGGACTAAAGCACTCTCATTGTTTTATTGGGTGTCTTGGGTGCTGCTGAATGTGATATTTGCAAAAAACAACAACTTTTGATGTTCGACCTTTCCATGCGCGAAGCCACGCCTGCTTGTAGACCCGAATGGCTTCCAACTCAATGTAAAATGTGGCAATGGAAACCGATCCGAACATGTCCTGGCGGATTTTGTTCACAAGGAGTATCTCTGCAAAAATGCTGCCCTGGAAATCCTTGCTGCATGTTGGTTAATCAACAAAGAATTCCTATTTAAGATATCAACATTACTAACCATCATGCTAGCCTGACAAATCCCTTGGTTTTATGGAGTGCTGGGTTTTCCATCAAGATGGCTCAAGGACATCATTTCCAAAGGCATGATGAACCTGGTTGCAATTCATGCCTTTCAAGTATTCACGTTGGGGACTTTTCATCCCACTACAGGTAGCCACTGTTTCAGTAATCATTTATCAAGAAGTACAAATTCTCACTAAAATTGCAGACTGTCATACACAAACAACACAAGGTCAAGCAGCTAAGCATTTCACAGGTTTGGCAAAAACAAACGCTGTGGAGAGATTGTTACTTGTGACCTATCAAATTAGTGCTTCACAACGCGGGAATGGAGAACTTCACCAAGGACCAACAGGAATGATCGACGTCCCAGGCCGCATTGCAGTTGGACGTGTGCTTGGTGAAATTGAACACCAACAAGGGATAAAAAGGGGACATGATATATGTACTGGAAGCTGCTATAGATCTCTAAAGATTATAGCTTATATATATTTGTAAATATATATATAAATAAATTATAGATAATAATTGTATATATATATATATACATATGGCCAAATCCTAATATTTCACCAACCTAGATTTCCTCCAATAGCCGGGGATTTCCAGGAATCCCTTCCAATTTGCTACCTTTTGAGGGCCAAGGTCGTGTGAGGTCGCTATAATTTCACCAGATACATACCTGAATCCTCCAAAGGTCTCAAATTTGTGCCCCTACACCATCAAAAACAGACCTCGGGGATGAACTTTGAAAATTCTTGGAGGGTCTAAAAACTGTATACATATATATTATATATATATATACATATAGTATATAATTATACATTAACCTTATATGATCATCCAACCACGTCTCTACATCTCCTTGGCATACAATGGAATCACAGCCACTGACACATCAATGATGTGAGCATGGCCAGGCCTGAGATTTACCCCGGGGTGATGGTGGCTGAAGATACCAAGGGGAACAAATGCGACATTATCCCCACAAACATGTCGAGGAAACGTAAGTTTAATACATTCAAAATTCAAGCCCCAAAATCATCAGATTTTCTTGAAATATGCCAGAGATTTTAGATGAGTTTAAATAGGAAAATGTAAGGATGCTTTGTTAGATGTTGCTACAGCAAAAAAACAAACCATCAACACACATTGACACACTTTGACATGGCAAACAACGGGGGGAAGTAAACTTCTCTGCCAAGTGACTGGAGTGTCATAGACTTGTCTCGGGCTGAAGTCACATCACCCATAGCTTCCTCCGTGAGGAGGAAGCTACACATTGCTTGCTCCCCCAGGCACCTAGTTGTTTCATAGGGATCCTTATAATGGTTTATCAGTTTATCATAATCCCGAAAAATATATTTAGGTAGTATTTCATCCCCTATATACCATTAAACAACCAGGGTATCTTTCATTGCTCAAATGGCTACTGTATTTCACAACATCTTGATACCCTACCATGGAAAATCCCACCTTAGGTCGTAGATGAGTTGTTTGGGTATGAATTTGAGTAAGTCGGCAGCTGATGGCTAAGAAAGCCGCTCATGACCTTGATTTCCTACAGAAGGGATGCTACGAAGCCAAATACTAAAGAAATGGAGCCTATTTCAAAGGGACAGTAAGACCCACAAAGACAGAGATTTCATCTCTTGATTGTGTTTGGGGTTGAACCTGATACCATCCCCTGGAACACCTATGAAAGTCTCGTTTCAGGTTGGGGCTTCGAGTTCACCCTGCAGCCGTTCAAATACTGCCTCTGAAGTTCAGCGAGTTCGTGAGCTTCCGGAGTAAACATGTACAAGATATTACGAGATCAAGTTGAGGCTTTTGGAATTCTTATGAATGTTTACATCCCGGAGAAATTCAACAGCAAACGGGTTCTGAAAAAGATGCCACACCTCCAAAAAATCGCCTGCCAACAACTCTAAGGCCTTCCAACCCGACCGTCCTCCATATCTATGTGGAAGGGGAAGACGGGCTGCTGATCCACACCAATCTCACGACACCTTTCGCGATGCTCTGCGAAATAGGTCTTCACCTCAAGGGGGAGATTTGAAGCTGCAGTTGAGTGGAGGTCACCGCCCAATTGCCATGATATGTATACATACATATATGTGTATGCATTTGTAAAAATGAAAATATATACACACATCTTGTATACTATATAAATATAATGATTCAATGATATTCATATTTGTACATACACTGTAATATCGTATTACAAGTACGTATATAAATATATTTATATGCAATCAACATGTACACACATACATACAGCATGTCCGAGCTGCTCAGGTCACAGAATGTCCCGACAACTAACAGCCGTCCAACAATCATTCAAAACGGTTTATAACCCCCGACCGCAGTTGGTGTGATTCTAGGTACGCTTNCTGTAATATCGTATTACAAGTACGTATATAAATATATTTATATGCAATCAACATGTACACACATACATACAGCATGTCCGAGCTGCTCAGGTCACAGAATGTCCCGACAATAACAGGCCCTCAAACATTCATTCAAAAAGGTTTCAACCCCCCGAGCAGTTGGGATCATTTCAGGACTCTTTGAGATGTGTAAATACATGATAAGATGCATAAAAAGTGACCACCTTATCTGTAAGAGTTAGGAACTATACACGAAATATACACGAATAATAATGCCTGATAATGCCCGGCATCCTTGATGATGACCATCATCATGATTCATCATGATGATGATGAAAGATGATGATGATGATGATGATGATGATGATGATGATGATGATGATGATGATGATGATGATGATGATGATTATATGATGATGATGATGATGATGATGATGATGATGATGATTAATTATGATGATGATGATGATGATGAAAATGATGATGATGATGATGATGATGATGATGATGATGATGATTGATTATGATTACTCGTGATGATGATGAGGAAGAAGAGGAAGAATAAGAACATAATGATACTGTGATGTACAGTCGTGATGCATGGTGCACTTGTTTGTCGCGTACAACCAGAGTAACTCATTCGTGATTTTATCCATTAAGCCTGTATCACAAAGTGTTGCCCGTTGAAGTAGTGTACCAACGACTCCTAACTAGGTTGACATGTTGTTTCTTCATTTCAGTACTGAACTCATGTGGAATGCCACAATTCACTAAAGGTAGACTCTACAATTGGCAAAGCTTCTTTTGACAAACCTCAAGCAATGCTCCTCGCATTGCACCCCCCCACCATCAAACCGAGGTTTTTCCAGCAAAACATATTCAACTCAACCAAGGAAAATCTAACCCATAACAATTAAGGTCAAATTTTTGACCATTCTCCCGGTTTTTAAAGGTCGGTGACCAGTTACATTGCATTGTAACACATCTCTGAGCTTCGCTTCATCAGTGGGCCTTAGGATGGATGGAGGGGACCATGTTCCGAGAAAACTCGCAACAAAAACCATGGGTCAAGCTAGGTAAACAAAACCCTTGACTTCCCACTATGATGCCATTTTGTATAGGCAAACCAGCAAATCAGTAAACATGCATGTAAGACTCCCTATGGTTGTATCACTTGGTTCCAAACCACCACTGTGGTCGACCTGACAAATGAGTGAAGCAAGGCAAGAGTCAAGCCGATTTGCGGTCAAAATGGTGAACTAGTTGGCACTTTCAACTTATCTCATTTACATTGCTCCTATTCGTCATTCTTAGACTCCTTTCCAGCCTTTCCATAACAACTGCCATGAATATCAAACATCATTGAAACTACGAACCCCTGAACTGAGGAGCACATCCTTTGGAAAAATAATTCGACCTTTCTCAAAGGTGCCGCTAAAATCACACACCTACTCCCCCACTGCGGTGGATTCAATAGTTCCAGCCAGCAACGTAGCGACACATTCATATTTAGGGTAACCCAGGCTACTATTTCCACAACAACAAATACTTTCAGATTTATCAACACGACGAAAGACACAGAAATCATCACCACATCATGGCTTGTCCAGCCATAAAGTCATGCACATTTCAATAGCTTCGCCCAACAAAAATCACATCACACAGTTTTTCCATGTTTTTCCCCACAAAACCTTCCCTAACCTCGACGTACAAGTGCAACAGTGCGATTGATGTCGAGATGAATTTCCAGCACAGGCCTTGGGTTCTTCGGTGGCGGACAAGGGAAAAAGTCCGAGTTTCCGGGTGGTGCCGAGTTCCCTTGGACCGGTTTTTGTTGGACATAAATGCCGGCTTGCCAAAGTTGTGCCGTTTTTTTGGACATGATTTATTTGAAGCATTGTTTTGGGGTGGAGACTGCAACTTTTCTGGGAAACATTCCCTTTGAACAAAAACCAAACATGAACAACAATTGAAAAACGTGATGGTGCAGGAGCGGGGAAGTCTCTTCTTTCGGAAGAATTTCTCTGACTTGGTGGTGATTACTGTAATTGCAGGGCTCCAGTGAGCCAACATAAACAAAACTGTTACAAAACAGGTTACCTTGGCTCCGCTGGCTACAACGATTGCCATGGTTGATGTTGACTGCTTGAGATCTATCTCTTTGTTCATGCAAATGGTACGAGTCATTGAGATCTTGAACAAATCATCAGTATCATCTTCATAGAAGCTTTCGGACTGTTAGTACAGGACATGTCCAATCCATTGTCCGTTTTAAAAAAAGGCCGCCGTCCGTGAAAAAAAAGGGGACCTGCGTCCAAAAAAAATCATCATCCCCGATCCTCCGGAAAAATTCCAAATCGATCCTCAAGGTCTCGGGACATCAGGGTTGGACTGGAAGCAGGCAAATGGGATAAGGCCACCTGCGTCTTCTCCAAGACCTTTCGAGCATTGCCTTGCAGCGTGCCGCCAATTTTTTAATGGGATGATTGGAGATGGGTTTTTTGGGACACCAGGAAATGGAAGGGATATGGAATAATATTAAGCACCTAGGGAGCATCAATGGAGGCGGAGAATTCAACCTTCAAATTCCAGATCAACTATACCTAGACTAGCACTTGTTTCATTGAAGATCTGTGGTGGGATGTAAACCTATGGCTTTTGTAGGGGACCTTGAAGTTCTGACTCAGCATCAAATGCAAGTAAATGCAAGTACCTTGTCTTCACACAACATCCGGAAAAATTTACTTGCCAAATGCGAATTCAAGCTAGTGTCAACCGGAATCCTTGGACATATCGATGCCACCTAATTGGGCTATGTTGAAAGTATATATATATACATATATACACGTATTTAATGCACCTGTAAAGAACATGCAGTAGAATTACAACAGAGTTGAAGCATGCCTCCGCCCAAAATGAATTTGAAAAATGCAAGTTGTAGCATTCTCTCTCTGCTCCATACTTTGCCTACGAATCTACTGGCTCCCTTTCGTGACAACAAGATGATGGGATGAAACCTGCGAGTCATTTCAGCTTGAGTATGGTCACGTTGAATGCACCACCGATCCAAAACCTCAAATGCTTCCAAAAATACCAATCATCCATGTGCCACTGTATCAATTTACATGTTTTCATCCGTTTCACAATCTAAGTAATGCCATGAAGTTGAAGTGTTGCCTAATTTTAAGAAGGGTGCATCTCCTGCAAGTCCTTCATCCCTCCAGAAGCAGTGCCTGAGTGTTCACCCTTGAAGATGGTCTTTCCCGTGTACAGTACTGGCACTGGACAGGGTGCCTTCGCATCCCTGGCTGCACACAAACGCTCATCCTGGCGGTCCCAAGGTGTGGCACCCCAAAATATGGCAGGTCTGATTGGTCATTGGTGATGTATCATTGATTTATCTATACTTGGTGGTTTCAACCCCATGTGAGAAAAAAAACGAGTCAAACCGGTTCATCTGCCCAGGCATCCGGGTGAAAAATTAAAAAAAAACAGTTTGAAACTACTGGTTGATGGAAGAATTCCTGCACCACCTGTTACCTGTGGTATCCTGTGGTCTATTGAAACCCTGTGAAAAATGGGGGGATATCCTTAAATATCAACTGGTTGTTTGGGATCCCTTCCATCAACAGTACGAAGCCGAGTTTTCGCTGATTGAAATTTGCCAAGGCTCATAAGAGAGTTGCACATCGCCACCCGCTGGAGCGTTGTCTGAGAAGATCTTTTCGGTTTCCTTGCGGAAAAAAATCAAAAAAAACGAGGCCAAGGCCCCAAAAAATTCGTTCTCAAGCAGGATGATAAATCTTCATGTTATTTATAGTTAGCCTGGCATATTTGGCGGGAGAAGATGTCTGATGTTCAGAAAAGACTCTGGAAATAGTCAAAGATTCTTATGCTGCGTATCAGCTAGTGGTACAATTCTTGCATCAACGGTCCCATTTCGTATGGGGCGCATTCAGTTGATACAACAATCAACTGACATGGCAGAATGCCGGGTATCCAATTATACCAGTGATTTGAGTGATACTGTTGATGGAAGAAATCCCAAACAACCACCTGGTGTAAATGCCGTGAGGCTAAAACATCAAAGGCTCGCAACTGCGTAACGACTTTTTCAACTGAATGCAAACTCTTGGGCCTTAAAGTTGCCCGGTATGTCAAACGTGAACAAACAGCGGAAGATCAAAGACATGACCGATGCGGCGCATTGACACTGCTACCAAATCATGAAAATCTGTACTGATCTCGCTGCTTTCTGAAAGGGAGAAATAAGCGGCCTCGTTCCATCGTGGCCCACCATTCTGTCGACTTCAATTCCTTGGTTAGAATGTCAGCCAGTTGAAGCTCAGTGGGAACCCAATGTATTGGGGGGCCTGCAAGGCATACTCGGAGTCGGTTCTTGATCTGCTCCATGCTTCTTCACGAACTGATGCCTTGCTTCTTTCATCAAGATCTGCGTCAATCCGGCAAGATCAATCGCCAATCTCTTCTCTGTTGGTGCCTTTGACATCTCATCTTTGAAAACCAGGTTGTCCTCCACCAGCTTGTTCCAGATGACCTTCCAAGATCCACCATGCCGCTCAGCAACCCCATTCTGCCAGTGGGCTTGACCGGCAGCTGCTCTCACCACTATGCACTTCTGGTCCATCATGGTGAGGAACTTGTCTTTGAAGGCGCTGTCAAGGTCCACCAAAACATAGCTAGGAGCTCCTGCCCATTGGATCCAACCACCAGCGAAGGCTTCCGAGACGTCTGCTGATTTGGTTGAGCTGAGAGGGATGACCACTTGGTAGGTAGACGCCAAATCCACCACATTAAGAGCTGGGGTGTTCTTGGCATCAATCGTGTCCAACCATATGATGTCCAGCGCAACTGCCTCGTTGAAGTCCATCACTGTTGCAGGTGCACTAACCTTGTGCAGGGGAGCTTTGGTACTCCTAGAGCAAGTGCGACACACAAGTTGCTCTGCGGCTCGCAGAATTGCATCTCCAGCACCGGCAATCTTGAGGTGCTTCACCAGTTCTTTGTTGGGCGGATGGCCAAGGTTCTGGTGCACTTTCTTCAAAACTGCAGCGACTTCGGGGTTCACCTTCCCCTTAAAGGAGATGGCTTGCGCTCCATAGGTCACTTCTTCGGCGGGATCTTCTTCTTCTTTACCTTGTGGCTGCGATGGTTGGGAAGAAGAGGCTCCTGCCTCTGCTGCAAAGACTTCCTTCACCTGGTTGTGCTTGGCCCTGTCATAGGCATGGAAAACTGCGGTGGCCAAAGCTGGATATGCCGCCGAATGTGCCGTCTCTCCACCTTGAATCACCCGATGTGAGTGATTAGCCGGACATTTCTTCTCGACCAATTCGGCAAAGTGCTCTGAGTTGGTCAGTAGTGAGATTGGCTTCTTCAGGATCTCCTCACCACTTTTGCTTCTCATTCCATAGGAGCAAAGATCGACATCAGCGAACGACATCTCGTGGTTCACTATCAACTCCTGGAATTGTCCGGTCCTCCAGATGTCACTTGTCCTGGGGTTCTCGATCACAACGATGCCTCCAAGTTCCCCTTGGAGAGAAGCCACCTTCTTGACGAACCTCAAGATCTCCTTCTCCTTCAAACGGCGACGACGTAGTTCTTGAGGCGAGTAGTTCAAGCGACTGAAGCCGCACCACACAGTGCAAGGAGGGGCCATCCACACCATTCCAGGCTTGTAGTACTTCATGTCTTGGATGACTTCCTCTTGGACATGTTTCTTCCTGAGATCATGCCCAAGAACAAGATCTCGGGGTTGTAGAACTCCTCTTCCTCTCTTGGCAAATCCTTCTGATATCCGGGCCTTCCCGGCGAACAACTCCAAGCAGTCCACCTCAGACTCGGACTCAGAGGAAGAGCCAGTAGCCCAAGCCACAAATGGCTGAACCACGTCAAAAGTCTCCTCAAAGGGCTGAGTCATCATCTCCTTGGACCATCCTGCCAAGGCAACAGTCATGGTAGCGAACACCGTCGCCAACCTCATAGCACTTCTTTTGACCTTCTTGAGTTTGGGTTCATTCTCGAGCTTACGCCGACGGATGCCGGCGAGGGCCCTCCTCTTGATCTCCTCCTTTCCCAAAGCCTTGGGATTCAGCCTCTTCGAGTAGTAGCGCTCTTCAGGGACGAAGGGCTCGTCAAAGACGTAGTCTTCCTCATCTGAAGAATGCGAAGTCATCAGGACGTACTCCACGCCCTTCCTGGCACCATCTTTCACCGCAAAGGACTTGTTGGGCTTCTCATCCACAGAAACTGCAAAGGGCTTTGAGACCGCCTTATCCGCAGACATGTCCTCATACACAGACTTGTCGAAGGACTTGAGGGCCTCGTCATCGTCAATGACATAGTTCAATCCTCCACCATGTGCACCGGCCGTGACTTCTGCCGATGCTCCAACATCTCCAAACGAGATCTCAACAGATTGATCTCCTCTTGCTCGCTCATCTTGTAGCCCTCGTTGGGTTGGGACCTCATAGTTTTGCTGCCATCCGACACCTGGGACCACGAAGCGTCGCTTGCAGGACCATCGTAGATAGTCCTGATCGTTGGCGGAGGGATCTTCGCCAGAGCTTCCGGGTCGGTTGCTCAAAGACTTTGTTCTCATCGAAGCCTTGCCGGACTTGCTCTTGTCGGCTGCCTGTTTGGCCCAATTTGCCAGGCGTCGGAGGTCGTCCGACGAGTTGGGGTTGGCATCCGTCTCGGCAATCGTCCAGTCCAGGTACTGTTGCGGCACCTCTCGGTACATCCAACCTTTGAACTTCCCGAAGCACACCACAGTCTCGTCCGGGGTACTTCCAGCATCCCGGATGGCCTTCATCAACCATCCTCTGGTGGGCTTCGGGGGCAACGTGATCTCCAACTTCAAGGCCTTCTGGGTCAGCTCCGCCAGAGAAGCTTTTGAGAGGCCCTTCAGCAAAGGATTCTCTTCCACTTGGGGGTGGTCCTCCTTCCTGCACTCGAGAAGGATCTGTCCCAGCCCTGGCACCGTCCACGTGGAATGCACTGGTACACCACGGTTCCTCAGTTCTTCCAGCAGCTGGGCCTTGACCATCTTCCAAGGCGACATCAGCGAGCATGGCTGTGGCATCGGGGTCAGGATCGGGAGGCAAAGAGGTCACGATTTCACGAGCTCGAGACTTCGGGAATCTGCTGCGGCCGATCCACTGCTGGAAGCTCCAAGAGAATTGCTTGTCAATCATTGAATCCTCATGCCGTTGAACTATGGTTCCTTCTCCTAAACATGGTAGTGCTTCAGTGATTCTTTCTCCTTTCAACCTTCCTAGCAAAGCATCTTTCAAAGGCTCATCGGAGGTGTTCCAGTAGGAAGGATTGAAAGGATGACGGCGTGGAGTCACATGCACACGGATCATCTCATGGTCATTCTCAATCCAAAAATCATTGCTTTGCTGTGCAGTGCTCCACCAAGTGAAAAATGCAACACCACTCAAAATCTCGTCCACAGCCAACATGTTGTGAACTTCAGCAGGAATTTTCTTGGGATAAAACAGAAAGTCTTTCTCAAGAATGACTGAAGAAGAATGCGAAGGAGGAATCAAAAACGATGTTTGACTTTTGGAATCTTTGGATGGCTGCTCTGAACTGCGGCTCGCACTCATGTATACCTCGCTGGCGGGCACCCATACTTCTTCCCCTTCATCCTCTTCAGGAAGTGGAGGGGCTTGCTCAGGAAATTGTGAAATCAAAAGAGCTGGATGCCCGGTTTCACTGGTGTGAGTCTTCAGGCCAACCACACCTAAAGCAGACAAAGATACCGAGCCGGCAGCCAGGTCATACTTCATGCCGAGCTTCGCCAAAACCGGTCGGCTAAACAAAAGAGGGACTGCACAAGGAACGATCGCTATCTTGACCCTAAACCATTGGCCTTGAATGGCAAACCACCCCTTCACTGCAAACTCTGAAGTGACTACCTTCGAAGCTCCAAAGCGGAAGTCGTCCTTCTCATCGACGACCTCATAGTCCAGCTCCAAAGCATCAGCCATCTGGTAGAACATCTCGAACCAAGGATAGCCTGCGACCGACTTGGCGCAGGCCGTGTCCACTATAGCCATCATGCCACCAGGCTCCTCATACGGCTTTCCGCCGACACCAAGAGCCATGAAACACTCATGCACTGTTCTGCTTTCAAGGACACTGTGAGTGGTGGCATGAGCTTCTTGTTCACCTTTTCCACTGGTTGTTGCAGCAGCCGAACCCTTTCGCAAAGGGGAGACGTCATCTTTGTGCCAATGACCTCTGCGCTTGCATGCAGAGCAATAACTGCGCTCCTTGGCAAGCTTCAATCGTTCTTCGGCTCTCTTCTTCATAGACTCAGCATCGACACCACGGCCCTTCAGAGCCTCCTTGTAGCGAGCCTTCGCTCCTTGGTAGGCCATGTAGGCGCTATGGTGCTCCTGTGCCACGGTCTCATCTACAAGCTCACCACCGGTGTAGTCTTCATTGGGCTCATCTTCACAACTGGTGCCTTCGTCAATCACGTCATTGGTCATATGCACTGATTGCTTCCATTTCTTCCATCCACGAGCCTGAGTGTTGTCGTGGTTGCTGCCATGGTGACCTAGGTTTTCAAAACCATGACGTAGAGCTCGGTCTTGAATCAAAGCCGCTTGCTGCAACTTCCGGCAGTCATACTCATTGTTGCAGCTAGCTAAAAGTGCAAGCTCCTCGGACTCGTTCAGCTTCAACTTGTCCACATAAAGCCAAGCCTTGACCAAAGGTGGTAATTCACAGCGGACCTCATGAAGACGAAGGACCAACCTTTCAAACTCCACGTTGAACTCACGCACTGATTGCTCTGACCTCTTCTTGCATCGGCGAAAGAGATCTCCCATGAGCTGCGAGATCTTGGAAACTTCAACCTCCATGAATCGGGTCTGAATCCATTCAAGGAAGTAGTCGACTCCGACCTCAGAGCCAAGGATGTCCATGTCCAGCTCCTCCGCGTAGACCCAAGCCCTCTCAGAAAGAGAGCTGTAAAGAGCCAAAGCACGTTGGTTGGGAGGCAACCTGGTGCAGCGAAGCCACACCTGCACTTTCCTAACATAGGATCTGGCGCTCTTGCCAACTTCTTGATCATTTCCTCCATCCCCCGAGAACTCTGGCACTGTGATCTTCTCGGTGGGTGGCTTGTTCTCCCTTTCATGCCCAAAGTGCCACTGACGCCAGTCCTGCCCATCATAGTTGTAGTAGGACTCATTCGTGTCATAGGAGCCCGCCCACCGACCATTGTTCATGGCAGTAGTTTGTCTCACCTGAGCCACGTTAAAGTTGCGCAGCTCACTGTCTGACAACCAGCCACCGCTGTGGCGCCGACCATAGGACGAGTCGTAACCCGTGCTAGACTCACCTCTTCGGCCCCAGTGGTGGTTGTAGTGCTGGTTGCTGCTTCCATGTGTCTCAGTCTGCTCCATTTGATCACGAAGATAGTTGCCCCAAGGATCAGGCGGCATAGCTGCATCCACTTCCGGTTGAACATCGTCACCACTAGATGTTGGCCTATCACCACTAGGCTCGGTGCCATGCTGACTGGCCTCCTCACCAGTCATCTCTCCCTCAGCACCTTTCCCAGCGGGCTGCCAAGATCGTCGCCCCTTCATCGGAGCCAGCCGCTCCGCTACCAATGTAAATGCCGTGAGGCTAAAACATCAAAGGCTCGCAACTGCGTAACGACTTTTTCAACTGAATGCAAACTCTTGGGCCTTAAAGTTGCCCGGTATGTCAAACGTGAACAAACAGCGGAAGATCAAAGACATGACCGATGCGGTGCATTGACACCTGGGATGTATGAAACCCTATAAACAACTGGATAAACTACCAACCTCAACTGGTGCATTAACCACTGCACGGAAATAAGATCAACTTCATGGGTACATTCGATGATGTAGGACCTCATCAATCATCAGAACATGTATGAATTCATCCTCCTAAAAAAACAATCATAATGTTATGAAACATGAACTACTATATCTAAGCATGAATCTTCATCTTACAAAAAAATAAGTCAAATCCATGGTTCAAAAAAAAAACATACTTGAAACAATTGCCAACTATCTTGGCATGTTTGCTGCCATGGTGTTGTTTCTCGGAAAACTACTTTTTCATACTTTTTCCAATGAAACTCATGCCTTCCCTCCTGGCCTCAGCCGTAGCATCCCAGGTAAAGAAGTAACCTTCCAGGGGTGTTTTCGTCGAGACGAGACGGATCCTTCCAGAATCATGATCTTTTGTTGTGAAAAAAAACGGGTGTATTCCAATCGTGATCTTACCTTTCAAAATTTTTTATCTGTTTTTTTCCCACGGAAACCATGATGGGAGACAAAGAAACATAATTCTGCAAAGTGATTTTCGGAATGTATATGCAATTATATCAGTTAGTGGTTAAGCTACTCCATTAAAAACACCTGAAACATAGTTTCACGATGTTAAAATTGAACGTGTTGGACACGTGGAAGACAAACATAAAAACATAAACATATGTTTAGATAAACATCTAGCTAATTAGCTATATAAACGTATCCTTACAATCTTCTAAGATTGTCCAGGTAAATCATCTGGAATCATACCTATCATCCTGTATCTACATATATATATATATATACGATATATAGATGTTTGATATATGATTGCTGTAAATATTCAGCTTGTTATTGAACAAGACTGGTCCTATTCTCAGACCCAAGTTCAAGCATGCTCGGGGCTTCAGCCACTACCAGCATGTTCTCCGCGTTTACAAACATGAAACAAACAATTTGCTTATCAAGAAGTTCCAAAAATAGCTATCATTACAGTTGTGAATAATGTATTTGTCTCCGTGAAATCTTGAAATCATACTGAACTCCATGAAATCACAAAAACATGACACAAGGCATGGTTTCAAACTTTCGGCCGGCAACTCAATGTCACGGACACATCATGATCAACAAAAAAAACATCAAATACAATCCAGACCCAAGTCCCAGGTACTTTGCATCGTGTCCACAATCCATTCAGGTTTATATACAGAGCCCGGTCGTCGATTCTCTGCCTGCGGGGTTCATGCATAGAGGAAATATGTACCATCTGTACATTTCAAAACAAAGGTGTTGATGCCGTGAAATTGATGCCATTCATGGGTTTTCGCTGCAAAAGAAACTATAAGCCTTCTGCAACATTCTTACCCCCAATTCACAAGATTTCAGGTTGTACAAATGGCAATACAGCTCAATAAAAACCAACTGAAGCTACATCAAATTGCTTTTTACACCGTTGAAATATATCGTTACGCACATGCTTCAATACTCTTGTGCCTTCAAAATAAACCCGTCCTCCTTCATTCCAATGCCTATTGATGTCGCCAACCACTTTATACTAAACCCATTTTCGTATTTTCTAATATAAATATATTTCTATTGATCCTGAAAAAATCACCATTTCTTTTCTCCCTTTTTTTTTTTCAGGTTTTCCAAAAAAACCCAGGGAGAACGTTTTCACCGCCGTTTAATCTGGGAGGTTGGTAGACCCGACCTGAATCCACTTGTCGTTCAATGGCATAGTGACGGTGTAACGCATCTCGCTACTGGCAAAAAGCTCCTCCCAACAGGTTGCGACTTGCGTCGGCCTTTTGTCAATGACATGGTGGGATGGATGGATTCAAAGTCATACAATATACATATGGATACATATGGTTAAATTCCCCCCCCCAAGATCTACCTTTTTGTCACCTTGTTTCATGGTATTTACAGTAAAAAATGCATATTTTCCGATATTTATATATTGCATATGATATCTACTAGATTGTGTACCTGGAATATTCATGAATATTCATAGCAAAGTGTACCTATATAAAATGTAGATTGTGCATCAGCTTAGAGTTTCGAAATGTTTCCAATCATTTCAAAGTGCATTTCCATCAGGAACAAATTTCTTGTTTTCCAGTGCGGTGCTCCCTCAAAAGTTGAACCCCCGAAAACAACGAAGCCCCAGTCCCGATTGCAGGCCACGCGGAACTGATCTCGGTAGGAGGATGAAAGCGTGGTCATTTCCTGCAATGTTGCAGGAAAACCGGGCGGGCTTAAAGACAGGCAGCTTCTTCCTGGAACCCATGAGGATATGGTAAGCACATCGATGGTTGATGATGGTTGTGCTTCTTTAAAACAACGCAATCTCCCTACTCGATGTGTGTTCTTTACACTATGTCTTTCAGATTTTGGTAATCTCCAGTTGCTGAAACATCACGAGTTGTGTTCAGCATTGATGTTTCACATACAAATTGTCAATTTGCAAACAGAAGAGTCATGTAATATAATGTAACTCCAATACTCAACAACCAGTCTCCAAGTCATAACATTTCCTTCACCAATCCGAGAAATTCGCCAAAAAATACCAAGCCCCGTCATTTTTGGGATGTTGGTCGACTCAAAGTCGACTTCCTCTAGTGATGTCTATAATTCAAACAACTCAGGGACTGCCAACGGGGAGTTTTTTCGTGCCTCACAAGAGGTGTTTTCCCAGACTTCATCAGGAAGGCAAAAATCCTGATTGATCCTGGGCAATGGGGATTTCTGGATTCAAAAACAGATCTGGATGTTAAATACCATGCAACAACCAATTTTAGGGATGAACCTATTGGTGAATTCTATAGCGAAATCTATTTGCCATTGAAGCCAATGAATGGGGAAACAATTTTGATGAACAACGGGTCTAGGGCAAGGCGAAGACTTCCAACAATCTTCCAATACAACAACCAGTGGGGCGAGTGAAACAATTCAAATCATTGCCCTTGTGAGGGTTCTACAGTCAAAATGAAAAAGCTACCCAAAGAACCCCCCAAAAACAGGGTACATATCCCGACATCTTTGAAAACCCACCACATGGTTTCAGTGATTCAAATCTGTCAAGGCTCAATCCTGGGGCTCGGGAAAAACAATTTCCTGGCGCAGCGGGAACCCAAGACTCCCGACAGATTCTCAGAGGTGTAAATATTGTCTGGAGCAAAGAACTCTCGACCAGAACGAGCTGCTTTGTCCTGGCCAAGCTAAACATTTCGTTCTTCATGCCTCTTGCCCGTATACTATGTATACAAAATATCA
>DF243850.1:0-31381 GCA_000507305.1 Breviolum minutum Mf 1.05b.01 | reverse complement strand
CAACCAAATTTCAAACAAAAGCTCTACCAAACAATACCTGAACATGCATCTCTACCCAAAACGTGCATCAAAAGAATTCTTCACCAAAAACAATTTCAAGAGAAATCTCCACAACGTTATTTTTTCACGAAAACAGGCAAACATCGAAACTGGTGACATTAACTAACATTTTTTCAGCAGGTTGCATCAGTTCTGAATTTTGCCAGGTTGATTTTTTGCTATGACTGTTTCAAACTTTTTGGTGGAGATGTTTCTTCATATTTTTGGTAGAGACATTTCTGCAGGTATTTTTTTCGTGGACATGTTTCTTCATATTTTGCTTGGTAGGCAGATGTCTCTAGAGAGACTTTTTGGTAGAGATGTATTTTCTTGGTTTGCAAAATGTCTCTTCAGAGCTTCCTTGGTGTCATTTTTTGAGAGAAATTCTGGTAGAGAAATTGTTTGTGTTTGAAACAATCTGGGGAGAGATTTCTCTTCATATTTTTTTTCGTAGAGATTCGTCTTCAGACTATGTTTGGTAGACAACCAAAAAATTGGCCTACCCACCTTCGAACTGTCAGAGATCCAAGTGCCACCAGCATACAAGAAGATAGGCTTTGGGGATGAAGAAGCATACCCAGGCAACAGAAACTTTGCTGAGCTTGTGATGAACACCTTTTGGTCCACATAGTGGCAAGTAACTGGCTGCCCCAGATTAAGGGTAATGGTGCAAGTACTCTCCGGGTACTTGGTGGAAAATGCTTCAGTAGTCATGTTGGGAGGGATCTCACAAGGAACTGTGGAAGTTGGACGAGCTGCTTGTTGCTCAACACCCAAATCCAACTCTGCTGATGTAGCTGCAGCAGCTGATTGCTCGGTCGAAGCATTGGCATCAGCAGGGCAGAACACTGAGTCAAAATTCGTCAATCGAACTCGCCAATCCGGGTCTTAGATGGTGGGGTTTTCTTGTTTAACTCTGCTTTTACCTTAACTAGATAAAACAATCAAGACCATGAAAAAACAACTCTGCTCCTTTGATCCTCTTGAAAAAAATCAGAAAAGAATGAAAAAACACTTTCTTGCCAAGTCTCTGCGAACTGGGTCATTCAACCACTTCTGACGCTCAGCTTGAGGGATGGTCAAGTGTGCCGCAGCATTCATGGAACAAAGCTTCAAGGCAGGCTGAACCGGCTCACGCACAGTTGACAAATCTGGCTCTGGGCTAAACTTCGGCTGCATAGCACCAACGTGGCCACGTGATGTCTTCCACTCCTCATCTCAGATTCCAAACAAAAAAGTTTGAGTTTTGAAATCCCAAACGCCAACAGCAGTAACAGTTCTTCCAACTCCTGGCCTCCAAAAGTTTGTCTTTGACCTGTGTGACTGCATACTCAAAGACCTCTGGGCAATTTGTTTCGGAGAAGCATGCCACATGGCAAACATCATCAAGGCTTTGCATCAGTTCACAGGCAACCTGTCAAGGCAGAACAAGCAAAATCATACAACCAAAAAGCATATTGTAGCAATCGGTAACACCCAAAAAGGAAACCCTGAAAAGCTAATAACTCCAAAGCCAATTCCACAAGAACCCAAAAAATACCAAGTCCCAGCCTTCTCAAAAGTTCCCTCGTACATGGTCTTGTGGTGGATGATACACGCCTGCCCTTTGAGTGAGGAAACCTTTGAAAGGCAGCCTTCCAAGATTGCTTTGATGGTACTCGGGGAAGCAATCCACTGGGCTGTTTCTTGTTTGTCCTTTGCTGGTGTAGTATATCTTTTTGCACCAAAAACATATCAAAAAGAAACACCAAAACCAAATAAAACCTTTCAAACAACAAAGCTTTACTGAGCAATTCATTTCAGTCTGTCAATGATCGACCTTGTTCATGGCTGAAGAAGGTTCCACTCTCTGGGGTGACATAATCACCTGATTTGTGAGTAGAAACAAACCTAAACATGAAATACAGTAAACATTTAACTCGTATGAACATCAAACAATGGACACAATAAACAATGGAAATATCATACAAACATACAATAAACAGGGGACAAATAAACAATTGAAATATACATGAAACTGGCCTGGAGAAAGTGGGGTGGAGTGTCCGCATGTAGTCAGAGTCCAGAAATCATTCTTGCAGAACGCATTGGTATCTTTGAGTTCCCTTTCTGATCCCCGTGGTGCCTTGAAGAGCGTCTGTCTCGAGCCAAGAGTCTTGTCAAGCACTGCCATCCAAGCACCCAAGGTCTGTGGAAGCAACCTTTTCAAAGTTCATGAATTTGAGATTTGAAAATTGAATTTTCATTGCACTTCGAGCAAGTTAGTAAAAAACAAAGCACAAGTTGAAACATGTTATGTAAAGGTCGAGGCTCTGATTGCCTTGTTGGTGGGACAGGTCCAGGAAGATGTGAACAGGTTTCATTTCCATGCCCATGCTCACAAATTTGTCCTCAATTCTGCGATTCTCCCCACGAAGACCACCAAGAATTGCATCTCCAGCAAGGATAGGGAAAGTCACCAAAACCATGCCTTTGAACAATGTAAAGCTTCAAACCAACAAAGTTTTGATTTGAAACCAAAAACTTAAGAATTTGTGCATTGCGCACCCCTTAAGAAGAAAATTCTAGTATAGGAACGAGGTACTGAAGTTCTCATTCATTTCCAGAACCTGCAGGGCCCATGGAGCTGCATCGTTGATGTCTGGAACAGTCAAGCGTCCGTACTTTGTCAAATCAACGTACCCAATATGGTGCATCCGCTGAAGGTCTACCCCTTGGAACCTGGTACTAGCATCTGAGCAAACCCGACCAACCATACCAGTCAAAGCTGTCCTGTCTGCACTTCGCACCATAAAACATCGCTTCTGCATGAACTTTTCACAGACCCCAAGACCAATAACTGATCACGCATGTGCAAGACCTAAGTAGGTTTGTAATTTTCAGTGCACAATCTACAATATAACTTAACACACAAAAAACTTACTTAAAACCAGTTTCTGAAAACCACAAACAATCCTCAGCTTAGACACCTTTGCAATGCGCTTGTTGCTGTCAACCTCAAGGTTGTTTTATCAAGACTTGTTTTGAAAACCAAACTTTTTTCCCAAGGTTTCCCTGCCTTGTGTCGTTGATGGTTGTATTGGACTGCCTCTTTGAAGTCATGGGACAAGCTTGCAATGGTAACTTGATACTCTGCATCCCGCAACTGCTCCTCAGGGTAGGGCGTGTCAAAGAAACATTTTTTTTACATGGGTGTTTTTGGGGGGCTCCTGTGCATCTTCAACTTCAGCTGCTGCACTTTCCACATCTCCAATCTGCCTCTGAATCACTTTGGCAACATGATCCTGAAACATTGACAGCATCTCCACTTGAAGCTTTGCTGGTTTGGCCAGCAAGATTGCGCCGAAGTCTTGACTGTAGTCCCTGACTGAAAGACATTCTGGTGAACACCCAAAGTAACAACATTAAAACCAGCCCATATAGATCTAAACCAAAACTGACAACATCCAAACCAACATAGGTCAAAACCAAAACTGACAACATCCAAACCTAGATAGATCAAAAACAAAACTGACAACATCCAAACCAACGTTGATCAAAAACAAAACTGGTTGACAAAAGTATCAAAATCAAAACGAGAATCCCATTGATGAAATTCTCCTTCATGTTGTCCATCATGTCACTGGTCACCTTCACTGGTCCATCATATCATATCACTGTACATTAACAAAAGTTCATCATTAAAAGACATTGAAAACATCACACCAGGAAAAGATCTTCTGAAATAGGACCATAGGACCTGAGGATTTATTTTGCACTGCTGCATAGCCCAAGCAAAGAGGCAGCACTGATCGACATTCCTTCCCCAAGCCTCTTCATTCCAGCGAAGCCGATTGCGAACAGACTTCTTTACCTTCTTTGCATTCAACCCCCACCAGTAGTTATATTTCTGGAAGTGGAGAACTTGGCTTTCATTGGTCACCTGTAGCTGCAGCAAAGTGAGAGGGCAACCAAGACACTTAAAGAAATCTGTGCAACAGAAATCCCAATTCAAAAAGGCAAAACTTATTTGATTTCAACACAGACACGCTCAGCAAATCCTGCCAAAAAGGTGAAAGCCCTTTTGGTGACTCATTCAACTGGTGGCGTTTGTTTCGAAGTAGGGCTTCATTATAGCCTCATGTTGACACTTTGTGACAAAACCAAAATCTAACAAACCAGAATCTGTGATGAACAACAATCTGAATCAATCTGAAAAATTTAAATAGAAAATTGATATGGGCAAGCAGCCAGACTCTTCATACTTGTTGAAATCCAAATGCATCCGCACCAACTGCCTAGCTTCGTGACACATACCACAAATCACCGCTAGCAAGGCGTTCACACCCTCTGGCCCAATTTGCCAACGCTTCAAAGCTGCTGTAGCCTTATAGCCATTGTATTTGGCCACAATGTCTTCTAAGAGTTCCTTGTCATTCATATCCCTGGTGGTCTCAGAAGCCCTGCGTTCATGGAGGAGCTTCTCAAACCGAGCAGCACACTTCATGATCTTAGTGGCAAAACAAAAATCGCTGTAGCCTCAAGACTAAGAAACACAAAACATTATCTAAAGACAACAGGCCCTCCAAAACCCAAGGCAAATTATTCCCAACAAACCATGTCACATCCTTCTTCTGCCGTTCTGAACCTTGAACACTGAGCTGGATGTTGTCGAAAGACACAGTCTCTGCATCACTGGAGATTGTAATGCTTGCTGGAAGGTTGAACATGTCACTGAAGGCTGGCAACAAAGGGAGTATCACATCCTGCAATTGGTTGGTGTTTTGGTTCTTTCTTGAAGTTTCAAGGTAGCTTTTCATTGTTTAAAAATCAGACAGGGGTGCACTGATGTCCTTTCCAGCAATGGGGTCCAAATCAGACGCAATGAGAAGAATCATCAAGCCAGCAGTCCTTGGAACACAAACATCTAAACATGGTAAAATCAAACTTGTTTTTCCCTAGCAAAACCCATGTACATAATTTTGGGGTCAACAGGAACATGCGATTTGAATTGTAAAATCCTAGCATCAAGCGGGTAAAGCCTTTCTTGATCTGCAAGAATGGCCCAAGATCGGGATCACATGCATCTGACTTTGCATTGAGATCTAGGGGTTCACGATGAAGCCTGGAACCTGAGAACATAAAGGAGATGCAACAAGTGAGCCAGTCAGCAACGCATGGAAGTCCATCATCTGGCTTTTGCACAATGATAGCACTCAGGGGAGCTGTTGCCTTGATGATGCCAGTGATGTCTTGGTTCAAAGCTTTCAGGTCCTGTAGCTGGTGATTAACAAGTAAAAACAAAGGACTTTAAAAGAAACACCATTAAGATAGGGAAGGTGCAAAAAAAATGGCTATTTCCAAGCTGGGGGCTGGAGCAGGAGCATGTTCAAACTTGTGGCCATTCATCTTGTGCACTTCCTCGAGGAAGTTGGCAAGCTTGGTACACGTCAGCTTTGAAGTTTCCTCATCCTTGAATGCTTGAAGAACCAAGTCAGCTGGGTGGACATACAAAACATGGGTAGCATGAAGAGTGTCTGTAGCATCATTGAAAAGAGACAAGTATTCCAAGATCTCCTGTAGGCAGGGTGTACAACTGATCAGCAAGACAATAAAATGATATACATTCAAACCAATTCTATTTTTTTTGGAAAAAGATATCCCCTAGCCCAAACATTCCCTCCTGACACAGGGTGGTATCACCCTTCATCTTCTTGAGAGCTGCATGCCATTCTGTCTTACGCCGTTTCGCACTCCCCCCCTCAACTTTCACCTAGTGTTGAAAAGGAGAAAGCAGGAGAAAGTGTTTTGCAGTATCCCTGACCCATTGTTGCAACATAAAATTATCTTCGCAAAAAAAAATGCCAATGCACCTTCACTTCGGTTTTTGAAGATGCTGTGGTTTCACCATTCTCTGACTTCTCTGCCTTTGGCTGGATTGCCAAAGCTTCATGCACAGCTGCCATGCCAGCACGAAGCATAGGAGACTCCATGGTCGTGAGAGTTGGGACCACAGTGGAGGTGGGCCAACCAAAATCACAAATCCATCAAACCCAAATCTGCAGAATCAGAAACATGAATCTCAAACCACCCTAAGTCAAAACAACCCTTGAGGAATCGTCGTGGGTGGGGTATGGTATAAGTCGTCGTGGGTGGGGTATGGTACAAGTCGTCGTGGGTGGGGTATGATATAAGTCATCATTGTTCGACCCCCCAGCAACAAAAGTCTGAGTGAGGATAATTATAAAAAAGTCTTGGCGTTGGTTACCACCAACAAAGAAAAAAAGTCGCTAGCTATCGGTGATTTCATCGTTGTTGGGCACCCCAACCACAAAGTTCTAAATAAGGGTTTATTTACCCACAATGAACTTGGTGTTTTTGAAAAACCCAAAGTTCGGTGTTGGTTGTGTAAGTCTCCTCTTAGCTTTTGTAGTTGACCACCCCAACGACAAAGAAAAAAAAGTCGCTAGCTATCGGTGATTTCGTCGTGGGTGCCATTGAAATCCCCAAAATTTAATGATGGATCGCAATGGTAAATGAAACGTTCCATCGTGGGTCTCATTAAAAATATTTCGTCCTGGGTGCCATTGAAAAAGGTTATCGTGGGTGTCATGGAAAACATTCGTCGTGGGTGCCACTAAAAGTCTCAAAGATTCACCTTAAAAAAGTACTGAAGTTAATTGTTCTTGAGGTTATTGCAAAGGCCAAACAAATTCCCAACTGGGTCCAAGGAAAACATGCAAACCACCAATGGAAACATCCAAACCCAAACCCTACCCCCAGGATCCTCCAGGCTTTCAATCAGATTTTTCTTCTCCAATTTTCAGATCATTGCAGGAGTTGTTAAAGCATTAGTGTTGATAAACACTAGATGTTCAATTCGAAAGATCAATTTCTACGGAAATCACTGCCACCTCAGGATCCATCACTCAACCTCAGAGCAAACAGTTGCTAATGGGATGTCAGATATAATGTTAAGTGTATGTGCATGAGCTAATTTAGTTGGCAACAAGCTATTATCTCGTAGGTTTTTTTCCTTCACTCGAAAGCCTTAAGCTTGAGGTAAGAAACATGGAAGCCTTGAGCTTCACCTCCCACGTTTCCACACAGCCCTTAAAGGGATGCTAGGAGACAATGCTGCAAGAACCACTGGGTGGGGTTCCTCCCTTGCTTGCAAAATAATTTGTACAGGGCTATCTTCATTACGCCATGCAAGGGGTGAAAGATTTCCTGGGGGTAGTTCATTTGATGCCAGGGCCCTCAAGTACGCCGCTGCTCTTTGACTGGTCTCTGAACCACCCAATAAATTGCTGAACAACCGTGCCAATTCATTCCAATCACTCGTGACCGCGGGTTTCAAAAGCTAGCCACCAAAATGACAGAACCATAAACATAAACACCCCCAAAGATCCTCAAAAAAAAGAAAATGTGACTGTGCATTTTCCTTGGGACAAGTATCTATCAGTTGTCAGTGTGAAAGTGGCTCTGTGAGTTGGTGTAAGAACCAACATTGGAAGCTGCCACATCTCTGTGACAATCACCAAAACATCTTGTTGATCCTTTGCCCTTCTCCGATCTCGTCCTTCTTGAAGTTCAAACTGCTCTGGAAGATCTTTCAGGGTTTGTTAAAAAAATGCCCCCCCACTTAACTCAGCTTAACAAACAAATCAGGTATAACTCAGCTCCACTGCCAAAGGCCCCAAAAAAACAATCCCAGCCAGCCTTTCCGTCGTGCAAAGAAAAAGAAATGATTTGCAGTGGCGTCCAAAAGGGGCCCACCTTCCTGGTTTGCTGGTGAACATATGTTTAAAAAAATCTTCAATCACTTTCCAAATCAAACCACAAGATTTATCAAATTCAAACCATTGCTCAAAACACTAGTGACAGGGCTCCAATTGCACGGGACAACTTTCTAGATTGTGGGCTCTCCAGTTGCGATACCGTCGCGCAATCTTAACAATGATCTTGGCTTTTACCCACTTGGTCAAGGAAGGCTTGCTGAGTTCATCCTCCAAGATCTGACGAACTGAATCCGCATCAACCATACTTGTACTACGTGATAGTCGACGAGATAGTAATCCAAATAATTGATCTGAGCTGATGTCAAAAAACAACACACACACACACACACACCTGCAACATCCTAACACCCACAGCCCACAACTAGAAAAGAATTTGCAGGGGCAACCAAAGTATTAACATATAGACTTTGACCCAGGAGTATCATAAAGACAAAGACCCATAGGCTCAATCACCAAGGAAACTACCACATCATGTGTGTGGGAGACCCGCATCATCATTGCACAGGAAAACCTGACATCTGGAAAGGTGTGGATGTTAGCATCTGGAACACAAACAATTAAAACCTGATGATCCAAACAAGAAACCTCAACTTCCCATGGTTGACTAAGTTGGCCAGCGCCATGAGGCAAACGGAATTTTTCAGCTCTTTGACGGTGTTATCACCGACGACAATCAATGTATCCGGTTCGGTCATTTGCTTTCGACGATATTCAGCAATGACATATTCCAGGGTTGTTGCAATAAGATCCCAGACCATACTTGACCCGTGAAAAGACATCTCTTCCAGGATTCCAACATGAAGAACTGACTGGAAACACCACACAGCATGGATTTTCAGTTTTGCCCTGTAGAGTTTACTGGTTCTGTACGCTGATCTGAGATGAGGGTCTCTTGGGATCAGGTACTTAGCCTTGGGTTGCTGGGGGGTCATGAAACCAAAGAGCATCTTAACTGTGTGACTCTCAAAAAAACATCTTAACTCATCTTAACAAGAAAACTGAAACAACAAAAAACAACATATTGATAAAAATTGACAGGCAACTTGGTCCGCTCCATCGGTAATCATCGTGATTGTCCTTGAAGCTTCTTCCCCGCTAATATCCTTCAACGCCCAGAAGGCGCATCGATCGCTGTATTGAGCTGCTAAATGGCGCCGGTACATCTTAAGGGCACCCAGCCGCACAGTCATGTCGAGGCTCCGATCTTGGAACCTTGAACTTGTCTGACTTGGGGGGAGATGGAAAAAATGATTTTTCAACAAAACATGGATTGAAAAAATCCTAGATTTAAGCAACATCTGAAAACCAATTCTGAGTTGAGAATCTGTTGTTTCAGCTCTTGGCAAATGTCACATTGTGAAAAGAATGACTTGTCCCTGAACTTCATGACCACAGTCCATTTCTGATTCCACCGTCGCAAGAAGGTACCATACCTAAGTTACATGCTGAAGAATGACATAGGAGAAACAAACAAAGAAACAAAGAGGCAAAGAAACTTGGAACAAACAAACCAACCAACCAACCAACCAACCAAGAACAAACAAGCAAACAAACCAACAAACAATCAAACCAACAAACCAACAAACCAACAAACCAACAAACCAACCAACCAACCAACAAACAAACAAACAAACAAACAAACAAAAACACAAACGAGCAAACAAACACAAATCACATCAATCAACAAACTAAAACAGCATCAACCAAACAAACATGAAAAACTATAGGCATCTGATTACGAAGCTTGCTGTTCAATGCCATGTGCAGAGCACCAGCCACAGTAGAATTGGTACATCTCATAAATATTTCCAGGGGGTAAATATTTCCTGGAAAGCCGTGATAGATCCTGGCCATTGAAGAAGGATTTTTTGGTGTAGAAAATGGAAACCTCTAAATCCAAAACTTAAGGGGAAAGCAAAAATATCACAGTCTGGTCTAAGATTGAGCATCCGTGAAAGCACTCGTTGACTCCATGGCCATCAAAAAGGAGGTATTTGCTTGCAAGTAGTCTGCTAAGTCATCATCCTTGTTCCCATCAAACTCTGAATGAACCAAAGCTCCAGTTTGGCTGTCTGAATCAGACAGTTCCTCCAGTTTTTTTCGCCCTCTTCTGGCTGGACCCACTCGAATCAGCCTCACAAAGGACCAGCCTTTTCATAAGGGATATTTTTCACACAAAGATTCATTAGGGCTAAGAACGCACAAAGCCTAAGAAGAAATGCTTTAAAGCCTAAGAACCGATCAGGAAGTGGCTCAGCAACAGAATTGTACAACACCATAGCAAACGAATCAATGGATGCCATCAAGGGTGGTGGCCTATCATGCTTGCCATACCTCAAATCAATTGCACCAATTCTGTCAGTTCTATGTGATGATATTCCCAGCAATGCTTCAAAGCACACACGTTTGAGGGGTGTGTTGAGGAACACAAACTCACGTCTGGATGCCGGCTGTTGTACCCGGCACCCAACTGCCAGAAACAGAACAGCATCCTGATCTCTTTTGGGCATCAACTGGAACGTGTCAAGGAAGCCCTTAACCTCGTCAAACTTGAAGGCCTTGTAGCAAGATCCCCCTGCACATTTGCATTTGCCATTGAGCAAGGCAGTCAGCCGTTCCTTATGATGTTAAGCTTTAAAGGAAAAACAGGGTCAAGTGGCCATCAAACATACAGTAAAAAAATCAAAACATTGCAATGAAAAAACAAACAAAAAGCAGAACCCTTTGAAAGAGACACATGAAACTAAATTTGTTTGACTAAGAGATACTAAGGGTCTGGGTTGTTTCGTGCAAAAACTGTTCTCTTTGACAAATCATTCTTTTGTCTCTTGGTTTCCTTTGCCCTTGCTGCACGTTTCGAAGCATATGCCCTTTTCTTTCGTGGTGGATCTGTAGAATCAGTTTTGGGGAAACCCAGCTGCATTGACAAAAACATATTGAGAGTGCTGAAATTCAACTGAACCTGTTGAACCAATTGTCTCGCTTCATTGGAGCAATCATCGTCACAGTCAGCAAGGTAGGCTGAATCATCAGATCCCGAAATACAATCTTCATCCACTTCCTCACCAAACAGCTGTGGTTGGGCCTGGTGTTGTTGCATCACCTCATCTGGCTCGTTTCCCAAAACCCTTGAAGCTCTAGGTTGCTTTGAAGGTGCAGAGGCAACGCGGTGCCGAAGGTCCTCTTCATCAGCTTCATCTTGTAAGGAAAAAATGCCTTGTCCTCCCCTTCTGTCTGGAAAGCATTTGGGCTAGAATCTTCATCAGGTTCATCTTGAAAGAGGGCCATGGCTGAGCGCTACCATGGATAGGGATGGAAAGTTGACTCCAAACAAAAAAAAGTAAAACCAAACAAGTTCGACGCTGGAGACCACAAAAATAACATGTTTCTTTGGGGTGATCTGAATGCATGGCAATTCTTTGATTGGTTCCACTTATTTGAATGGTGTCCCTTGAAGCTGCGATATTTGCAATAAAGGCTGGCAACATGTTGCCTGTTTTCACAAAACATCAACTTGATTCATGGTAAGTTTTTATTTGCATACAAACTCAGGTCTTAACGCATCCGTGCTTTCTTCACCACAGGTTCCACCATTATGTCCTGCCAAAAACATGCTGAACTATCCTAAATTTTCAGGGTGCTCTCAACCAAACTGACCACACCTCTCCAAGCAAACCAATGCCTGGCATGTTTATGTTTTCATTGCTGGGAAACATTCAAAAGCAAAACCAACAAATAAAACGCCAGCCGCACTGAAAGGATGATGAAGCCACAACAAGCGACATCCATTCCATTGCCCGCTAAGTGGGCCTCCAAAGTGAAAGAAAAAGCATATGCCCCTTTCGCAACTTGCCTTTGCTCCTTGCCTTTGCTCCCTTCTTCAACTTCGAGATGTCTGCTTGAGGTGTCCCTGAAGCATTGGCCAAGGCTCTTGTCACAGGCATCCCCATGACAGCAAGCATCTCTGCTCCCATCATAAGACGATTGTGATGGTTGCTCCACCTTGTTTGGTTGTTTGCTCTTTGTTGTTCAAATCTACTTTTTTTTTCGAAGAAAAAACATTTAATCAAGACCCAGGTGCAGGGTACTGCTGCTGGTTGTGAAAGTTGGCAGCGAGCCATCTTTGGTACTAGTACGCCCTCGCATTACATCTTCATGTGGATTCTGGGACAAATCCTGATTCTGGGACAAGTGTCGTTTGTGTTTTTTCAACATCTCCAACCCACAGAACCAAATCAAAACACTTTAAACAAAACCACACAAAAAATGGAAAGCCCTTGCCAAGAAACCCAAACCAGTCGATCAGCAAACGCATGTTCGTAGATCCCCTTGAATTTGAACGCTGAATCGCAAAGTCTGTGCCTGAATAGATCCGACTGGCGGCACTCCTCTACCTTGAAATGCTGATGGTGAAACAAAACCTTGAACCAACATAAATAATATCTCAAAACAAGAAAGACTGAGTAGTGTGAACATTACATGATTTGAACTTGCTGATTTCAACTTTGAACCCAGGGTACCAATTCCGTTTTGGACATGAAGAACATATCATCAGCGTTGAGCTTCAATTCTTGGTGGGGAGCAACCAATTTGAGAAGTGCCCTCAAAGGCGGCCCATGCCAGTGAAGTTTCTCCTGGTCAAAGAAAATCCTATAGGCCCGCAACCTTCAGGGGTTGCACCACACCCTACTACAACAACAATCACCTAAGTACAGAACCTTGGGATCACAGTTTTGTATGATTCATGGTATCTAGATCATACAAAGTCATATCGAGAGCGCTTGGTTTGGCCAGCTTCCCTTGCCTATTCATTGGCTTCCCAAACCGCTGAGGTGAGATGGCAGTTGATTGGCATACGTAACCCAATGGTGCCAGTGCTTCTGTCAAATACTCCTCTGGGAAGCGAACCAGGTTGTCATGACCAAACCATGCTGGCCTGATTTATTTGGAAGCCAAACAAAGCAAGACAGTAATTCAATTGTTTTCCAAGACAACCAAAAAGCATTGTGGAGATTCAAAAATAAAAACATGACTAAAAACATGTTAGGTTGGAGGGAAACAAGCTGCTTTTGATCAATCTTGTCTCGCAACCATATATCATGGACCTTCTTCTTCGCCAAGTTCGAAAAGCCTTCATTCTTCCCCATCCTGGTGTCAGTTCATTCATTACCCAAAAGCACACCAAGAATAAAAAGCTACGGGAAAAACATTACAAACCGACAATTGATAACCATTGCTACAGTTTTGCCTAGGCACAGGGAAAATAGTACACAAGGAGGCCCTTCAAACGACGCACCGGTTGTCTCATCATCGCAAGACATCTTTCGCTTGCAATGCTTCTGGTGAGTCAAGCAATACACAGATGAGTCCTTTGCAAAAAAAAACAACGACTTGAACCCAAAATCTTTGTTGCCTTGGGTGGGGTTTCATGAAACAAAAAATCTGAAGAATGAAGACCAGGCACCAGCTTTATTTTGGTAGCGTCCGTAGAATCACGCTTCACAAAGCCGATGATGTCCTTGAAGATGCAGCGATCTGGAAAATTCTGCGCAAGGAACCTGTTTTGACATTACAACAAGATATCAAACATTTGGCATTTTTGGAAGACACCCTTCATACAAAGGAAAGTAAAGCTTTGCTGTTTAAACAAGTAGCTTTTGTGAATGCACAGAAATATCACAGGCACGACCAGTGGACACTTTGAGCTCAAAGCCATACCTTGGACTTGTTCCATTTCAAATCAAAAACATTTGCGTATTTGACATTTGTTTTATTTTGATCAAACCATCGCAAAAAGAATACATATATCTGGGTTTACACCAAGACACCTGCGTCTGACAGCTGTAGAAAGTTGCGCCACAGCAAAGTATGGAAAGTCTGCTCCAGTGAACCAACTGTCCATGTTCACGTTTGCAGCGCGAAGTTTTTGCTCCATGACATTCGCCCCAAACACATGCCTGGAAAGTATTGGGTTTAACTTATTGACCCATACCAGAAATCAGATGACAGAAAAAAAGGATACCTTGACAATAGGAGGAAAGAAAACAAAGTGTTGATACTGCGACTGAAGGACTCAAATCTCATCAGGAAATTCTGAGCCCAGAGAAAGAGGTTCTCAAAGGACGCTGGGTTTGGAGGCCTCAGCAACTTCTTGACCAGATTTCCATCACAAAGATTTACTCAACCAAAAAAGCTGAAACAGGAAAGCTTGCAATTTAATACCAAACAAGGAACGGAGGTGGAACTGAAGCTTTCAGTCTGGGGTCGGGATCATGAATGCCATCATCATCATAGTCACCTTGAACACCAGGTCTTCCTGAGTACATTAAATGTAGCAGCCTAAAGAAACACATGTTTGTATTCTTGACCTTTCCAACTCAAACTAAACACCCTTCAAACATAAGTAAAAGCTAATAAGCTGAATCTTATATAATATAGAGCTCAAGGATCGGGGGTCGGAATCATTCTTGTCTTCATCCTCTTCAGGTTCAAAAAGGGCTTTCCTTTTGTTGCCAACAGCTTCATCCTGGAATGGTGTAAAAAGAAGGAAGATAATTTTTCAACACTGATAAAAGCAAAACAAACCACTCCTCTGAATCCAGTAGTGATGCCGCTGACCGTCTCTTCATGGTGGCCCCCCCAAAACTCTACCAATTCGTGCTAGAGCCCGTGGTTCTTGCTTTCAACATGTCATTCATCCCAAAAAAACATGAACCCAACAGTGCAAACAAATCCAAAACAAAAAAAATTCAAAAGATGCATCTCAGCAGTGAATGCATTTTTGCGATCGATCGTAACTGGATCTGCCATCAATGCTGGAGCTGAAGACCCTGCTGTCGCAACTGCACTGAACCTGATCTGTTACTTGGACCAAACCATCCTGAAACATTAACATCGAATTTTTCATAAATTTTCAGACCAACATCTTTACCGAAAAAAACCACACATGTTGCCAAAACAAGCCGAGAAACACATTCTGCGATCACATAGGTGACTGAAGCGATTTACTCTTCCTAAAGTCGGTTTTCATGAGGAAACAAACCCAATAAAGTGGGTAGCACTATTTTGGCTTTAGGAATTCAATGCTTTTCTTCAAGATGGGGAAAATTACTCCTTGGACACCTGTATGAAATAGCACAACAAAAGTAAAAACAGCGATGGGAAACTCAATTAGTTACAACCAGTCTCATTCTCATCTCTCGCATCCAGCAACTCATAAAGGTAGCGCTGCTCTCTGGAAAAGGGTAGTGTGTCCGCCCATTCATATAGCCTGCCAAGTTTGAATTTACTTGGAAGAAACTTTGCTGAAAAAACATGTCATTTTGACTGTTGCGGAAAAATCAAAAATCTTCTCTAAAATTTCTGTCCAGGAACTGCTGCCTTCGTTTATCATCATCAGTTGCAAAAGTTAGCTCGGCCAACTTGTAGGCAGTCATCATTTTCCTTCCATCATCCTTTTCGTAGACCAAAATCAACGACCAGGGATCCTGAAGCAAAATTGTATGTTGAATTGACCAGTCAATACGTAGTCCAGCAGGAAATGCATCGCCCTTAGCAGGGTTTCATGAACTAATTACCCAAGCATCTTGTTTGAATGTTTTTGATACTATCTTTTTCTTTTACAACACATTGTTGGAAAAAAACTGTTATTGCAAAGCCAGAGTTACACGGAAATACTTTTGATACAAACTCTGCAGAAGGAGTTGTTCTGTCTCATGTCGCACCTCCACCTTGCTCCAATAGTCCGTTGTCACCAAAGCTTTGTAAAAGCTAGATATTTTGTTGCCTTTTCCGCCAATGGGAGGATCGGGACATAGGAGAGTTTGAAAGTAATACCGACTGAAAGGAAATGCTCCATCCCAAGGCCACTTCATTCCTCATGGTTGTTGGGTCTTTTAATGATCAGGAAAAAAACAAACATACAAACAAACAAACAAACAAATAAACAAACAAACAAACAAACAAACAAACAAACAAACAAACAAACAAACAAACAAACAAAAAACAAAAAACAAACAAGCAACCAAACAAACAAACAAACAACCAAACAAACCATTCATTCCACATTCTACACCCACCAAAAAGATATTTCTCAACAAATCAAAGGGTCCAAAAAAATGCAGCATCAAAGAAATTTGGGTCAAACGCAAACCCACTTCAGGGGTGGGATACCCTTGGCCAATGATGAGGTTCAAAGGTTCGAAGTCACACCATGGCGTATTGGGGATGGCAATTTCGTCAAGTACTTTCCACTGGTCAGCTTTTCTCTTCGGCATTTTGAGCAAAAGATCTGGTTTTGATCGAGGCAGTGCTGGTGCCACCCTGAAATTCTAGACTTTGGAACCACTCTCTTTCACCATTTTTTTTTAAACTTGTTTTGCCGAAAAGCTAGCAAGTTATCCACAGCACCGTTTGGAAAATCTATTTTCGAATCCAACTGATGCTAAAGTTGCCCACACGTATCTTCAACCAGCCTGTAATCCACCCATTGTTCCTTGTTTCTGAAACCCAACAAAACTGACAATTGTCTTTGTTATCCCCAAAGTATGTGATTTTCTTTTCTGCAAGCATTCTTTCTGAAACAAAACACGGTTCTTTCTGAAACAAAAGACAGTTGCCTGCCAACTTTGTTGGTTTTCACAAAATCTGAAAACACAAAAACACACGACTGTTTTTTAAAACGCAGAGTTGCCAACATTGTGTATGTTTCTGAAAAGTTCTTTCTTGGCCCACCCACCTCTCCAAAGTGCAATCATTTTGTCTAAGACTGATAGCTGGTGAGGCAACCATGTCCACAGCAAGAGGTCATGCTTTTTGCAACATGATGAAATTCATTGTTCTGAACACAATTTTGTGACAAGGTTTCTATAAAGACTGAGCTGATTTGGGCTTTCACCTCTTGGCATGATGCTGGGTGTTGCACTGATGTTACTTGATGTTACTATGCAAGCCTGCACTTGGCTGACAGCTGGTTCATTTAAATTAACAGCTGGTTACAATGAAATTGACTTAAATCAGAATCACTCAGGGTCGTTAAACGGCCGTTACCTTGTTTTTGCGCGTTTGCTTTTTTGTGTTTGTGTTTTTGTGTGAGTGTGTGTGTGGTTGTTTTTGTGTTTGTTTTTTGTTCGTTTGTGTTCTTGTGTTTTCGCGTTTGTGTATTTGCGTGTTTGTGTTCTTGCGTGGTTGCGTTTTTGTGGCAATAACTACTGAGAGCTGACCACCAACCCCTGACCTTGCACAGCAAGTTGATGTTCAATAGATGACGAATATCTGACCACCAATCTGTGACGACAACAACATGATGTGGAATATCGAACCCATAGCTGACCACCAACGCTGAACACAGCAGGATGGCTGCTAACGGTTCCTGAAGATGGCTGCTCTTTAAAAGCTGCTGAGGATGGCGGCTCTCTAAAAGCTGCTGAGGATGGTGGCTCTTTAAAAGCTGCTGAGGATGGCTGCTCCTTAAAAGCTGCTGAAGATGGCTGCTCTTTAAAGGCTGCCGAGGATGGCTTAAAGAGCTGCTGAGGATGGCTGCTCTTTAAGGGGTTCTGAGGATGGCTGCACTTTAAAGGCTGCTGAGGATGGCCGCTCTTCAAAGCCTGCTGCTCCTTGAAGGCTGCTGAGGATGGGTGACGAGGATGGCTGCTCTTTGAAGGCTGAGGATGGCTGCTCCTTGAGAGGATGGCTGCTGAGGACGGCTGCTCTTTAAAGACTGCTGAGTATGGCTGATCTTTAAAAGCTGCTGAAGATGGCTGCTGTTTAAAGGCTGCTGAAGATGGCTCCTTAAAGGCTGCTGAGGATGGCTGCTCTGTAAAGGCTGCTGAGGATGGCTGCTCTTTGCTCCTTAAAGGCTTCTGAAGATGGCTGTCTCCTTGAAGGCTGCTGAGGATGGCTGCTCCTTAAACGCTACTGAGAATGGCTGCTCTTTAACGGTTGCTGAGGATGGCTGCTCCTTAAAGGCTGCTCCTTAAAAATTGTTTGGCGCAAAAGGTTTCTCATGAAAAGAATGCTAGTTGCGATTGTGCTGGTGTTAGGGTGTCAGGATGTCGGATGGTTGCGGTTAGCAGGACGGGGTGGGACATCATTTCTTGTCCAAGTGGCTTGAGACAACCGCCGGTTCTCATCGCTGTACTGGGCCACCTCATTGCAACGATATTGCTTTTAACCAACTTAAAGCATTCAGAGGTAGTGTTTCTATATGCAAATGAAGAAATATAAATATAAATATATATATATATATATCAAATAAATGAACATATATATGTATATATATATATAAATGATCCAGGTTCCGGGTCCTCCCCCACCCCCCTGCCATGGTCATGGTCAAAGCCTATCAACCCCCCTCCCTCTGTGGAATGGGCGAGCCTTGTCAAAAGGGGTAGGGGTCAACCAACCGTCAACCAAAAGAAATGCAACTGGTAGGATAAGATGAAATAAGTTGGTATCAGGCAAAAAAAGATTGGAGCATGTATGCTGAAAAAGTTTTAAGATAATGTAAGGGAAGGTCAGACGGGTATAAGATATAGACAGAAATCAGATGGGTTACGGAGGCTGGAAACCTTTTGCGGAGGCAATATTTTAGAAGTTCTGGAATTATATGACTACTTGACATAGAGGGAGGTGCGATGGCACTATATTCCAGGATGCCGAAGCCGAAGCATTGCAAATGCTTCGGTTTTTGAAGGGTTGCATAAATCCTGCCAACAACACGTTTTCGGAAAGTTGGTTGCAGAAATCTTACGGGTCCACAGGTTTGCGGACCGCGCCAGCCACCCAACATGCAAAGGACACTGCAAATACAACGTTTTAATCCTGCAAAACGCATGTTTTGGGACCATGGGGGAGAGGGGGTGTTTTTCTTTTGGAGGCCAGTACAGTATATTGAAGAGTCTAAGATCTACTTGCGTTTTGTCGTATACAGGCTCAAGGGAGTATTGGTTATTTGACCGCTCGCAGAGAGTCAAAAAGACGCATTAGTTTTCCTACCAGTGCCACTCTTCAGTGGTAGCGGAGCTGTTGAGCTCCATGGATCTTTACGAGGATGAGCCCAATGATGACTATGAGTCATATGCAATGAGACAAAGGATGCAGCCTCATGGAGGCCAATTGATGATGACAACACAGGTGACGACGAAAGTCCCACCTGGATTTGATGGTAAGACATCATGGTTTGCATTTGAAGATGCAATAGATGACCGGTGTGACATAACGGAATTAGAACCGAAAAGTGGGGACGCGCACTTAGAAATCGCCTTGAAGGCGAGGCATCTGTTTTCAAGAGATTGCTCGACAGAGAGGAATTGAGACAACCAAATGGAAGAGGAGTGGAATATTTCAAGAGAACACTGCGACCACACTTTGTGAAAGGAGCCCAGACAGTTTTTCTCTATAGATTCATGAGATTCATGAAGAACAATCGTGGAAATGGAGACTTGGTGAAATGGATGACAAGTTTTCAGAGTGATGGAAGAAGACTTGAAGAATCTTGGATGGACTTATGTCCAGAGCTTGATCTCACTTCTCCTCCTATCGTAGCAGAAGTTCAAGCAAGGAGAGCTGCACATCAACAAGCACAAGCTGCACTTCAGGCAGCAAATTATGCACATGTAGTTGTGCCATGGAATGATGATATGCAGCAAGCTGTCTATGATGAAGCTATTAGGCTTCACAAACAAGCACATCGTGATCTCTTCCCTCTTTCTCCGAATCTGATTGCTCTGATCTTTATCTCCACAGCAGATCTTTCGCAAGAGCAAAGACAATGTCTAACAAGTATCATGACACATCGAAACAGAACAATGGATCAATACAGAATGAATGAACTGAGAGAAACATTCATTGAGATGTTTTGCACTGTGAAGACAGCAGTGGACAATCCTATGATGAATCCTTCAGGATCTGGAGGAAGAAGAGCATTTTTAGTGCTAGAAGAAGGAGACCTAGATGGCAGCTTTGGCTATTGGGCCGAAGACGAAGAAGATGGAGCTGAAGGATTCCTGGATGCCGTAGAAGATGTACTTTGGATCTGGGATGACAATGACTATTCATGGTTTCAAAGAAGATTTCAAGGAAGAAGAACGAGAAAAGGGAAAGGAAAAGGAAAAGGAAGAAAAGTAAAAGGAAAAGGAGGTCGACGATTTTTCCGACCAAGAAACAAAGGAAAAGGAAACGGAAAGAGAAAAGGGAAAAGTCATCTTGTTGAAGATGAAAGCTATTGGACAAATGAAGAATGGCAAGGATATGAAAATGAAAATTGGAATGAAGGCTATTGGGCCTATGAAGATGAGACAGCATGGCAATCCCAAGGCTGCGATGAATGGCAAGAGAATGATGAATACGGATTTTTCCAAGGAAAAGGAAAGAAAGGAAAGAAAGGAAAAGGAAAAGGAAAGAAAGGTCATGGACCTTCAGATCAAGGAAAAGGACAAGGTGATGGGAAAGGAGAAGCAAACTGTGTGAAACCATCACATTTTTCTCAACCCGCAATGCAGCAAGCAGCTCTACCTTCGTCAGCGAGTGCCTCTGGTTTCTTTGTGACACATTCACCTGTGTGCTTGACATCAGTCAAGGTGACAGAGAATGGAGAGCAGAGTATGGAGCCTGATTTTTCAGGTTGTGCATTCCTGGGACAGGAACCAGAAGGTGGAACAGGAAGGTGTAGCCTTCCAACGGAGAATCAAATGCCACCAACTGTGGCAATCCTAGATCTTGGATGTAGAAGAGGGATGGGCTAATAGAGCTGAAACAGCAGTGGGACTGTTCAAGAAACAATGGACTCTTATGGCCACATCATTAGAAGGTGATGAAAGATTCAATGGTGTTACCATTCGACAAGCCGTGAAGATGACAGTTTGGGCTAGGAGCACACAGTTGACTATCAGTGGATATTCACCTCTTGCGATTGCTACTGGAAGAAGACCACCTGACTTGTTTGATGTTGAAACAGCAAATCCAGAACAGCTGACTTCAGAACCACCTGAAGAAGACATTTCCACTTTAGCATTATAACGTCTTGCCTTGAAAGCACATCAGGAAGCAAGACAAGCAGCTGATCTGAGACATGACATGGCAAGAAGGACAATGCCATCTGTTGGACCTTAAAAACAAGGTGATGAAGTATTTTACTGGCATCAAGATTCCAGTAAGTTCAAGGACAAAGGAAGATGGATAAGAGGAAAGGTCCTGAGTCAGGAAGGAGCAATGGTTCATCTGCGCACAAACAAGGCAGTGATACGAGTGAACCAATCAAAGGTAAGAAGAGATCATGATGAATGGCATGATGTTTCCATTCCAAATCTTGACGAAGCAAAGAAAGAAATTAAGGGTGAAGGAGAATTGAAAAGAGAAGATAACAACTTGTTGTGTGAAGGATGTCTTGGTGAACAAGCATTTTGGTTTTACGATGATCAGAAGTGTGATGTTTTGGAGTTGTTTGGCAGCAGCTCCGCCTACAGTTGGATGATGGCACGGGAAGGAGTAAAAGTTGGACAGCCAATTGATCATAAACATGGATCGAATTTGAACACAGCATACGGACAAGCCGAGGCATGGAAGAAGATCATGAAGATGGAACCTGAGAAAATTTTTACCAACAATCCATCTCCTCAGTCCGCACGCAAGATGATTTTCGTTTTGTTTTGATGTGATCACTTGGCAATGCAAGAGGAACCAGAAATTCATTGTGACATGTCCAGAAGGATCTTACTTCTCACTATTTCTTGACCAGAAGAGATGGCACAAGATCTTGAGCAAACATCTGTGTTGGGAACGTGTTGATCTTCAACACTTTTGCAATTGTGAAGATGAGATTCGAAACATGATTGTATATCACTTTTATGATGATTACCATCAAGACATTTCATGGTTTGAATACTTGACGAAGAAGATGCTTTTCATCCATGAAGTATGTTGGAAGGATCCACATTGGAAGTATCTTCCTGCATGTCTTCCACAGATGTACTTTGAGTCTTGTAATCTTTTCTGTGGAACCTATGGTCGTGTAAATCCTCTGTTTTCACTTCCAGATAATTCTGTTGTTCTTCTTTGGAATCCAGGCTCATATCATCGAATTTTCTTTATGTTCATGTCACAGTTGTATCCACACTACAAAGAGTTTCAAGTGAATAAGTGGAATATCATTGCTTTCTCAACTGAGACCAGTGGAGCCATCAGCAAGACAACTGTCGATCCTGCGGTGAACATTGAAATGGTTCCACCACATCCACCAGTTGGAGCGGACGGAAATGAGCCAATTCATCCGGACGATTATGGTCCACCACCGGAAGATGATGTGAACATGCCACCTGGAGGTGCAAATGACTCGGGGGAACAGGATGAAGATAGCGATTGGGATATGGATGATCCAAACTTGGAACCTCCTCCAAGTGAACAACCACCGTTTCCACCACATCCTCCTCCTTCGATGCCTCCGTCGATGCCATCCGTTGTAGTTCCGATTCCACAGCAACCAGTGTTTTCTAATCTTCTAATCCTGATGAAACAATTGAGCAAGTCATGCAACCTGTTGCTGATGAAGAATCAAGTTCGGAAGAGCCTCACATCACAGAATTGAATTGAAGCAGAGAGAAGTATCACATGATTCCGATCAGAAACCACCAAAGGCAAAAGCGAAAGTTCAGATTAAGAAACAGAAGGTTCAATTGCCGGGACATCAGAATTCAATTGAAGCGCCGACGGTGAAACGGCCGAAGAATAAAGAAGATGAACCCCTTCCGAACGCCTCAAGTTCGAATGATCCGACGATTCCTTTGCCAACGACAACACCACATTCGTTCACACCGGCGCAGCCGGAAGATGAAGCAGAATCTGATACACCACAATCCAGTCAGGATACTATTCCTTATCGGGATGTTGAGACGGAAGAGCCAATCATTACGGAAGATGATGTCGAACACCTCAATTCAAGGATCCGATGACAATCAACCTTATGATTCGGAATTTGTGCAATTCGAAGGAGCCTATTTTGTAAATCTGGGACACAATTCGGCAGCCTGCTCCCGATTTCAAGTCCTATAATGTTACTGGTTTCCAACAGTTTTGTCAGTATCTTGCGAAGAATGGAAAGAAAACGCCGAAGGCAGAATCGGTGATAACACCTCAAGTTCTACAGAAATACGCAAAACAGATCTAGCAAGCCAAGCTTGAAGAATTTCGCAGTTTCCTGGACTTTACTGCTATGAAGTTTCGTGACAGACGAAAGCATAGGATTGAAAACTTCGTAACTGGACGTTGGGTTCTGACAATTAAAACTGACAAAGATGGTCAATTCAAGAAGTTTAAGGCTAGATGGGTATGTAGAGCGTTTTCAGGATGCGCAGAAATGGGATCTTCAAACGGATTCTCCCACAGCTACTCGCTATGGTTTTCGCGTTGCCTCGCAGCATGCCGCGTCTAGTTTGTGGGATATTTTGCAAATTGACCTTAAAACCGCGCTTCTTCAGGGGGAAACTTACGACTTAGAACGCCGCGTAATCCACGTTCAACTTCCATCGGACATAGGTTTACCACCTTATCTTGTTGGTTTGTGTACTCGTTCGGTTTATGGTTTAGCAGATGCACCTAGGAGATGGTGGAATCGCTTGGACAAGTTTTTGATTTTGTTAAGAATTCAACCAACTAGAGCCGATAGGTGTACCTATGTTTGCTACGATGGAGCCTTCAAGAATGATGATGTGTCCTCAGGTACCAAGACCCCGAAGCAAGTCTCGTACTACGTGGGCTCGCCATCAGGCGAGATGACGCGGGACGAATCGTTCAACAAAGATACACACAGAAGAAGAGTGAAGATTGTGCATGGACCCTGTTGTTGATGAAGAACTGTTGAAGTTTTTGGAGTCAGTTGAACATAAGGCAGGTTGGATACCATAAATCAGAATGGTCATGCCCAAGTTAGCTATAGAGCAAAGGCACTTAGAACACCTGATATATATTTTACTTCGAAACAATACTTCTTTAGGACTTCTATTGTGAAAAAAGTTCTTGCGTCGATTTTTCTTCCTGCTGAACGTGCATATCTTGCATCCACACCACAACTCGCACCTGAAGTTGTTGCAGAATTGTTGGAACATTTTACGGATCCTGTGCATGGTAGTAACTCTAAAGGAACAAAGACCATTGGTATGTGTTGCCTGCATGTTGATGACCTTTTTGTCACTGGTACTCCAGATTTTCTGGAGAAGTCCGAAAGTAAGGTGAAGGCAAACTTCAAGATAGGACATGAAGATGTGAATGATCTGATGTTCACAAGACAACGTGTGAAATGGCAACTTGATGAGAAGACAGAGAAGAAATCACACATAGTTGTGGAACAATCACTGTGTGTAAGTGAACTTACTGAGATTGTCATACAGAAAGGACAAAAGGAAAATGAGAAGTGTGACAGGGACATGCAAACTGCATATCGTTCATTACTTGGAACATAAACTGGTTGCAATCAAGAAAACAGTTTCAAGCATGTTATCAGTTTTCTCGTTGTGCTTCTGCAGCAGCAAGTCCCACAGTAGGTGATTGTAAGGCCCTGAACAAACTTTGCAAGCAAATTGTAAATGATCCCATGGAACTGAAGTTTTGGCCTTTAGAAGGACACCCTAGACTCATGGCAACGCCTGATGCAGCATTTAGGAACAACAGTGACAAGTCATCACAACGTGCAATGGTGATATTCATGTCAGAGCCAAGGAAAGAGAAATCATGAAACTCTAGAGGATCTATGATCTTCTTCGAGTCCACCAAGATCAAAAGAACTACTCTTTCCACTACAGTTGCTGAGTTGTATGCATTGATGAAATGCTATGGCACACGTCAGATGTTGAGAGGTTTGAAAAAGGATATCACAGGTCATTCATGCGAACTTCAAATGAGGACTGATGCAAACAACTTAGTGACCACTGCAAGCACCACACATGTTGCTGAGCAACAAGAAGCAATACACATGATACAAATGTTGAGGAAGGAAGCATGTTCAGGATCAATTGCAGATCTCTCACACATTCGTACACAATGGTGTTTGGCAGATTGTCTCACTAAGAAGTCAGCAAATCCACAGGCCTTGAAAGATGCAGTAGGACAAGGTATACTAAAGGAAGTTGACGCACATCCACCGTTTAGAACCTTAGTTGAACATAAGGCATATCTTAGGTCGTGGTTGCCAACTGTTTGCCATCATGTGAATTTTTCACTTGATGTGTTTTTCCTTGGTGAACGCTTTCATTGACAGATGTGTGCATTGAATTTGTTTGCATGTTGACATTTTTCAGTCTTGTGTGATGAATGTTGCCCCATTTTGCATGAATGCCATGTTGAAAGAAATTTTCATTTATTTTCATGAATTTGTGCCTGCGGCTCAATCAGCTTGTACTCGTTTTGAATGTTCGTGGTGTTTGTAGTCCTTGTCTTTCGTAGTGTACGTTCTACCAAGAAAGATGGCTACCTCTGACTATGATTTTCTTGCTGGTGCAGTTCGTGAACAGGAGTATTGGTTTCAAGATCAGAGGACAGTTGCAAGGACAGAGAGGAGGTGCATTAAGGTGTACCAGAGAACCAATGACAAGTCCCACCAGGACACTTTGCATGCTTTGGAAAATGTGATTTCCTTGATTGTTGGAAGTGAACAGTCTTATCGTTTTGGTGATTACAAACAATGGGAAGCAGATTTTCTTCGACACCTTCTTGGACACACCACTTTTGAGGAAGAACGTAATTATAACGAAGGTTGTCTGTTGAATCATCGTCTCTGCGACGACCACAACTCTGCTGAGACGCGCGTTGGGAAGAAACTCACAGCCTTGCTTAGACACGACAGCCCTTTGAAGAGGTACATGTACCTCAATGGCGCAGTGGAATTGGGTCACGTCTTGGACTATTGCGGAAAACATGTGAACCCAGCTCAACAATTTCAATTTGGAAGATACTTTGCATCTTTCATACAAGGAAATAACAAGCAGAGATATTTTGTTGAAGTCGAATTGAAGGATGATTGGTTTTTGAACAGAGACAGGTTGCCATGGAAGATTTTTATTGGATGCAATCAAGGACATTCAACTGGAATTGTGAGACCCATTGAGAATTCTCACAAGTTGACCATGGTGGAACTTCATTGTTTTGGTTGGATTTTTCATGTGACAGATCAAGGGTTTGAACAGTCAATTCAAAGGAATGGTTTGAGAAGATACAATCGTGGTGCTTTGCACTCTATGTATGACAATGATGGTTCTGATGGTTATATTCGAAAAGGACAAGGAACAAAGGCCCCAAGGCAATATGATACCACCAGGTATTGTATTTTGAAGACACACAAGTTGGTGCGAGATGGCTGTGATTTGTTCCTGACTTCCAATGGTGTGATTTTGATTTATGATGACCTTCCTTGTGATTATTTTGATATTGTTGAACAGTGTCCTTTTCTTGGATTCAATGCTGCCAGCAGAACAAGTTGACACGGATTACCTCCTGAGATCAAAGTTGGCGCCTGGCGTGGAAAAATGACTGCTCGAGAAAAGTACGAGGAATACTTGTCATCAGACGAGATTTCCCAGTACTTGGAAGATAGCATGCTCGTTGAGTACAGAGTTCCCAGAAATCCTTTCCCAAAGAGAAGACCAACAGCATGGGAATTCATGGGCCAGGAAGTCCCTGAGAACTACTTGAGGTTGCTGAACAATTTCTGTGAGGAAAGAAGATGTCCAGCAGCTTGTTTTGATGGACGGTATGGAACTTCAAGCTCAGCATCAGCTGAGGCAGTTGTTCCTGAAGAGCAACCAGCTGAAGCATCTTCAACATCAGCACCAGCTGGAGCATCGTCAGGCTCTGCACCAGCAGAGGTATTTGATGTGGAGGCAGAACTCAGCACTCTGAACAAGCTCGAGACTCAGGCAGTTCAGATCATTTCTGAGAACCCTTGGCACCTTTTTCAAGAAGGAATGTTAACACTGAGGAACAACAAGGGTGAGAGGGTCACCAATTCTCATGGTGAACCTGTGTTGATTGTCAGAGAATTTTTCACGCTATCAACATCTCAACAGGAAGATCTGAGAGCTCAGGGTATTACTCGCCACGTTTGGGAGAAGTAGAGAAGTATCCACTTGCAGGCCATTCAGTTTTATTTTTCACTCGTTCCTGGGAAATAGGCAGGATGACAGCATACGTCAAAAACTACAGTACTGTTGAAGAGATGGAGATTTATCAGCAGAAGCTTAAATACTACGAGAATGTAGGTTGGAGACGTGATGTTCCTGAACCTTACAAGGCACGTGAAGGTGACAACAATCCAGCATCCCTAGAAAGAGAAAGAACTGAACTTGAACAAGAAAACAGGGATGAACAGGAGCTTAGAATGTTTGGTCTGTTTGCTGAAGCAGTTGAAGATTTGTATACTGGCATTGTGGAGAGATATGTGAGGAAGACACCAGCACCTTGGGAAGAAATTTGTGATGAGGTATGAGAATGGTGAAATGTATTTGGGTGATCCTGATCCTTCTGCAGGTACTCCAGCAGTACCAAATTCTGAAAGTCTTTGTCTTGATATTCACAACAACTTGAGATCGTCTCCTCGCTTGTGTTTGTGGGCAGTGGAAAGAAAATTGCAATCAACCTATGAGAAGCCAGCTCCAGGTACTTTTGCAGAATTTGCTTTGAAGGAACTTAAACAATATGTTGAAAGCAGGTCTGAACTTCACGACAACTTTTACAAGCACTTGGTGATCAACACTCAGACACGTACTTTTGAGGATGTCAATTATGTAAATTCTATTGGATCGAAGGTTGTCATCAGACCTCTTGCTGAAACATTTGAACTCTCTGCCAAGAAGGACCTACAGTTGCAGCGTACTGTTGTACTTTTGGATCCTGCCTCAGCATCCCAAGATGCAATGGCAACTGGAGACCCACCACCAGGTGAGATACCAGAAGCCAAGGAGGAAGCTGTAGCTGCGGAGGTTATCCTACCAGAAGGCGAACAAGCAGTTGAACAGCCCTTACAGCATGTCAACATGTCAGTTTGGACAGAAAGGATGGAACAAACAATGGACCACTACTTCAAGAAGGTTTTGGAGAACATCAAGGGCTTTGTCAGACAGTTCCAGTCTATTTCATACTTGGATTTGAAGTATCTTCGTGATACTATTGGTGGACTTGTTGATCTTGCTGGTGATGTTCTTAGGAAACAGACAGAATTGGTGATTGTTGTGTGTTGACTTTCTTTGAGTATGGTTTGTCCACTCCAGTGGAAACATTCAATGATGGCAACAATAATGATGGTCTGGAGTACAAGTATTCTGTGAATGAGCTCTTGTTTTATTTGACAAATGATATTTTGATGTTGCGTGAAAAAGACGCCGATGCACATTGCCCAATTTTGGTCACGATCGAACCCTCTGACATGTCGAACAAAGAGAAGAAGACCTTCAACACTGATGAGCAGAAGAGACAGAAGGCAGCTACGAGGAAGGAAATTCAAAAGGCAAACAGGGCTAAAGGAAAGGCCCGAGCTTCAAACTGAGGTATACTTTTCACCAGAAAAGATAACTTCTAGTTGCTTGGGTTGAGTACGGTGCAATGTTTGCTGTAGAATGACAAATGACAATGTACTTAGCACCAGATAAGATGATAGTTGTTTTGACTTCTGCAATGATGAATGATTGTGTACTTACCACCAGGTAAGATGATACTTGTTCTGAATTCTTTTTCCTTCATTGGCTTCGTGGCTGTGCACTCCTGATGAGATGATTTGACCATATACTTTCTATCAAGGAAGATAATGGTTACTCTGTTTTGCATTGTTGCTTTTGTTTGAAATTTGCAATGTGATGATTTTCTCCCATCAATGTCAATGTTCCGTATTTCCATCATTGCTCACCAAATGAACTGGTTTTGGTTTTTGTTGCTTCTGTGTAAGTTTCTTTTTGATGGTCCCAAACTTTTGGATGTGACTTTTGTGTTGCTTCCCGATGAGAATTCGAAATGTCAATGCTTGAGGCAATATGAGCACCCGTGATGAGCTTTCACGGTGACACAGTTTTGGACTTTTCTTGTCAGAAGCCAAAGAGCCTTTTAGTTGAGATTTTCTTTGTAGGGCACAGTTGAGCTTGTGAACTGATAATGTCTTGGCCAAGGTAAGATTTTTCTTACGGTGTCTCATTGACGCAGTGTGAACACCGATGTCTCGCGGTGTAAATTAGAGCCGACGTAGGAAAAACTTTTAGTGCCTCCGCTGCTTTGCCTATTATGCGTCATTACGCAGTAGATGACTCTTCTTTATGAATTTGTGCCTGTGTTTTTCTTTTGGAGGCCAGCGCAGTATATTGAAGAGTCTAATATCAAACTAATATCTACTTGTGTTTTGTCGTATACAGGCTCAAGGGAGTATTGGTTATTGGACCGCTCGCAGAGAGTCAAAGAGACGCATTAGTTATCCCTACCATAGGAAGAACGCTAGTGCCACTCTTCAGGGGAGGGGGTGGTAGCGAACCGGGAATCGGGATCATATATCTATATAAAAAAACTATATGCATATATATATATATATAAATGTAAATATATAAATATATATATATGGAACACAAGCCTCAGAAATGAGCCATAAAGTTCCAAATGCATGCTACACAATAAAATTGGGTCAAGAAAAAAACTGGCGCCGTCATTTTTCGGAGGTTGGAGTTGGAGGAAAATCAAAATGACACCCTGCGCGGGACGATGGAAGTAATTCTCAGTGGAAATAGTGGCATAATAAATTGACTTCCAAAACACTTTGGATGCTCATATCTTCTCGGGTACTAGTAATTCCCTTTTTTTCACTTTTACAGAACGAGGCTTCCCAACATTGTGTACAAACAATGTCAGACCCTAACCTCATGAACACGTTGGTCTCGGGGAAGCATTTTTTAGATGCCAGGCCAATGCTGAATTTGCGAAATGTATGAATATAATTGAATATAAATAACAAAAAAATAAATATATATATATATATATATAACGTGCATATTCTCCATGCACATATGTCATCCGTCATCCCCCCACCCTGGCGTGCAACTTCGCAACTTCCTGCAATTTTTAAAGTAGGGCAAGACACCCCCCAGGATGGCAACAGTAAATTTGCAGATTTTGAAATAGTCAGCAACATTTTTTGTTTTGCACCACTTATAAATGAGGCAAACTTGTTTGATCCACCCAGATTCATCATGGGAAGGTGCCGCATTTGNCGGAAGTTTCAGAAGAAAAACACTATATAGCAAAGAAAGAATTTGCCTATAGAATGTGCGCAAGGCGACCGACCAGCGCCATGCCCAAACCATTTGTTGGCTGTGAACGAGCTTTCTGCTGTCCAACGGTGGTAATGTGACCTGTTTTGATGTCATGAAGTTGCTTGCGGGGTGAGATGCAGTAATGTGGTTGGTTGTGAGGTGACGTGGGGTGAGCTACTGTGGTTAGTTGCGACGTGGCATGTCATGTCATTTGATGTAGCGGTCACGTCATTTGATGCGATGTGATTGCTTGTGTTGCGTCATGTCACGTGATGCATGCGATGTCATGGTGATGCGCTGTTAACTGTTGTGCGCCGCAATAGGTTGGAATGTTATGAGCTTAAGATGCCACTGGTTGCGAGGTCACGTCGCGTGGTTCAAGTGTGACGAAATGGTGGTCGAAAGAACTGCTCTGTACTACAAAGTACTACGCCAGAACTACTTTGTAGCACTACAAAGAACAACGCCAGTACGACTCTGTACTACAAAGTACTCCTCTGGTACTACAAAGTACTACTCCAGTACTACTAAGTACTACGCCAGTACTACTCTGTACTACAAAGTACTACGCCAGTACTACAACGTACTACTCCAGTACTACTCTGTACTACAAAGTACTACGCCAGTACTACTCTGTACTACAAAGTACTACTCCGCTACTACTCTGTACTAACAAAGTACTACTCCGCTACTACTCCGAACTACAAAGTTCTACTCCAGTACTACTCTGTACTACAAAGCGCTACACCAGTACTACTCTGTACTACAAAGTTCTACAACGTACTACCCAGTACTACAACGTACTACGCCAGTACTACTCTGTACTACAAAGTACTACTCCGCTACTACTCTGTACTACTCCAGTACTACTCTGCACTTCAAAGTATTACGCCAGTACTACAACGTACTACCCAGTACTACAACGTACTACTCCAGTACTACTCTGTACTACAAAGTACTACGCCAGTACTACTCTGTACTACAAAGTACTACTCCGGTACTACTCTGTAATTACTACAAAATGAACGTCATCAGTGATCCGCATCACATATGAAACATCATTTCCAATGCGCGGAGCAAGTACTGCGCCTGCCATGAAATCTTGAAGCTCAAGATTTGAGCGGAAACTCCCTGAAGTGCTTCCGCCAAAAGAAAGACGATTCAAGCATGATCCGAGCATGATCCGAACACAAAATCGTCATCTCGCACCCGCCGCTTCGGAGACCTTCCCGGTCCGATCTTGGAGACTATTTTGTATTGTAAAATACAACATTTCGCGCTCCGGCTATCTCTGAA
>DF243849.1:0-33794 GCA_000507305.1 Breviolum minutum Mf 1.05b.01 | reverse complement strand
ATACATCATGTGCTTGCCACAATTGAATGAAAAATCCTTAGGTAAATTGCACATCTGCAGATGACTGGATTACAAACCTAATGTTTTTCTGTCACTTTTTCTCACTTTTTCTCACTTTTTATCACTTTTTCTCACTTTTTCTCACTTTTGAAACTTTTCTTGCCAAAAAAAGTTTGTTGAAAACCCCCCCAGATCTGAGACCCCCCCTGAGATACTAATACTCTTCAGTTTAGCGATCAATGCTGCTTGCTTTGCAAGTGTTGAGACTTAGATTGAGATGATTCGAAAAAGATTTATCAATCTTTTAAAATGCTTTGTTTCAATGGCAGTGGGCATACCAAACCAGTTTCATCTGGGGCCGTTTTGCCAAACTGTCAAACTGTCTTTGTGAGCTCTCGCTGACCCGGGGTTGGACAAGTCTTGGCAGGTGCTGTGGAACTGGAATGAATCGTAACCAAAACCATGGTATAACAATCTTTTGTATTCCATCTTTTCAAATGCTTTGTTTCATTTCATTGGACCAAACTAGTTTTAACATGTTTTAACTGGGGCGGTTTTGCCAAACTGTTTTTGATGAGCCGGTCCACTGCATTCTTAGACTGGGGCTTGCCTTTCAATTTTGTTTGACTCAAGGTTTTTCTGACAGCCACATATTGACAACATAATGAATACTTTTCTAGATTGGTATGGAAGTGTTTTTTTTCTTGGGTCATGGCACATTGTTCGCACCTTGGCCTGGGTGGTCTTGTGTGCTTGAGTTGGAGGAAAAAAAGGCCGCCACGTTGTCTAACTGACTTGATGGATCATGTCTGTGTATAGATGAAGGCTTTCACCCCATTGAAGTTGTCAGAAATCTGGTGGCGGCGCAGCTGACAGAATACCCCATTTTCAGAAGTAAATGGCGCAGGCCCAAACTTTCAAGGGATTTTATTGATGAACTTACCTCTGTCTGACTCCCATTGGTCCTGACTCGCCGGCTTTGGCCTTGTGCAGGTGGTGATCCACTGTGCAAACACCAAGCCAGAGAGCAGGCCACCGGAAAAAAACTTCAAACCAGGGAGCAGGCACAAGTTCACATCTGGCTTTGGCCTTTTAAGCTTCCTGGGGCTTCCACAAAAAGGATTTCAAAAAAACGTAGCCTGTAACATTACTGTTTCACTGTGCCGTTTCCGTTCATTTGACAGTACTGTGGGCTGAGTACCTTGTATCAGCATGGTGTCCCCGCCTTAAATGGCTCACAGCTGCAGGTGGTGATCCACTGTGCAAACACCTAGTCTTGGAGCAGGCCAGTTTTCGCATTTGCTTTTGTTGGTTTTCCGTTGCAGTCGGTTGTTTGTCCAAAGCATGATCCATGAAGATGAGTGGATGTTTTAATCCCTGCCACATGTGTTGATTTCAATTTGTAATTCATTCATCAATCTGATTGTATTAGGTCGGTTTTCTTGGTATCAACTTCGCCGCTCCTTATCTCAAGACTTTTTCAACTTTGGCCTTTTTTGGTCCTTTCACTATGTATAATTTCCTGTCGCAAGAAGCCTCTAGTGCCGGATGTTCAATGCATGTTCTTGTATCTCTTTGGCTGTCGATGGTGTCAAGCTTGGCCTCGCTCTTTGGTTGTCACAGTATCCATGCACGATTTTTTCCGCCTTCTGCAGAGTTGAGTAGATTACTGAACACAATGTATTCTCACGCCAAGATTGACTTGGCTCTTGTGGTTGGAGGCCACAGTGCAGGGGCAGACTTTCAATTGCCGTTGAAGGCTTTGCCAGCTTCTTGCGATCCCAGTCAGTCTCCTGATCTAAATGCTTTGGAAATGCTTTTGCGCAGTGCCAAGGATGATTTTTCACATTGGCTTGGAACGCAGAATGGTTTTGAACAAGACTTGATTAGGATGCGACTTTTTGCCATCCAGAGCTGGGCTGGAAAGATCTTGAACCTGGACGTCATTGCTCCAACTTTCAAGTTGTTAGCATTGGTTGCTACTGAGTGGACGTCCGCTTTTCTTACCGACGGCTCGGAGGCTGTAAGTTCCGAACATCTAGACAACCAGACCAAACCAGGTTGACTGGGGCGGTGTTCTCATTTCTTTACGTTATTGAGTGCGAGGGTGAGATTCATGCTTGGTGAATGAAAAAGATGCCAGAACCATCAGATGGAATTTGACAGAATTCAACAGTGAAGCCAAACCACCTTCCGTATTGTTGAGTGAGTCCAAAAGCAATACCCTGGAGGGAAATCTGGTGATTTGAGATTAGATTAGATTTCTCTTTTGCTTTGGAGTGAGATCAGAAACCTTTTCCTCGTGATTCCTCCCCCATGGCATCTAGTTCTCAAATCATTTCACAACTGAAAAAGAATAGAATCACATGCAAGGAGAAGCTGGAGAAGTGACAAATATTATTTATTATTATCTAATTATCTGAATTTTGATTATCATAATTCATGAATGATTAATTTATTAACATCAATCATGGACCATTATCATTACGAAAAAAACAATGATTTGATAAGATGACAATGACAATGATTTGTTGAAATTATTTTTCTTTTATACAAAATGATATCAATCCTTTTACATGATTGATCGTGAAGTTTTGACGTTCATGCGACCCATATCCCAAGCCATGGAGGATTTCCTGGCATGGCTATCCCTATGCATCCTTCTGGTGACTGTGTGTGTAGGGTCAGATGGACAGCAGCCTGATGAGGAACAAGGTATGCTGGAAATGTTGCAGGAAGAAGATGACCGATACGGTACACTTGAAAATCCAAGGATCCCATTGGAAGAAGTGTCTTGTCGAGCCAGGTTGGATGCAGTGGCGAACAGGGCACGGCAATCAGTTGGACATACAGAAAGGCTTTCGAAGTATTTGGCAATGGCCGGCGAGTTCTTTGCTGTAGTTATCGAGGGAATGCAGTTTCAGCGAGATATTGTGACTCAAGTCAGCCTTTACCACCTTGAGCTATGCACCAGATGTTTTGCAAGTGGTTGTCTTCAGCCAGGGCAAGAAGTATTGGAGTTGTCTGCAAGCAAGGAAACATACGCACTGTTGAGGGGTGTAGATGAGTTGAAAAGGATGTTTCCTGATTGCTTGCTGCGAGATATGATTTCTCATGGACAATACCTCTATGGCGTGCACGGTGGATACATTGCTACAAGAGGCTATGATATGGTCAAAATCAAAGATGCTTTGAATATACAAGATCCTGAACCAGAGATGGAGGATGACATCGAGGTGGGTACACCAATTGCTGGCAGTGATGATGAATGGGCTCAAGGTCCAGCGTCTACATCAACCAGTGGCTCAGGATTTACCGTGGAGAATGATGAGGACAGGAGAATCCGCTATACTTGCTTTCCTCTCCAGGAATGTTCAGATCCTGAGTATTGGTTTCGAGTGAACCATTTCGCAGACAGTGCTTCCGATTCTCAAGACATGTCCATCAACTCGGATGACGCATAGGGTTCTACGAACCAGTTTGGGCGGTTTTCTGGGCCAAACCACTTTGACTGGGGCGGTTTTCCAGATAAAACCAGTTTCGCATCCTTGAGGCCAACGCAGCGGTTCCTAATCGTTGTATGACAGCAGGACGATTGGGCTAATGTGTCTGCTGGGGATGTTTGACTGGCGCAGTTTGACTGGGGCGGTTTTCTTGACCAAACCAGTTTGACTGGGGAAGTGTTTTCATTTTTGTACATTATCGAGTGTACAGTTGCTTGCAACTGTGAAGCCAAACCACATTCTGTATTTTTGAGTGACTCGTCAAGGGAATGCAGTTTGAGCGAGATATTGTGACTCAAGTCAGCGTGACAAAAAGTTGAGATCTTGGGTTTCAACCATGTCCATGGCCAAGAAGTTGTGCACGCAGAGCCTCAAAAAATAACCATGGATTTGCCTTTGCCGTTTCCCACCTTTGTTATAGATGCCCAAACTTCGCCTGAAGGTTGTCCATGTCGTCGCAGTCCCTCATCCAGGCCAATTCCTGGGAGATGGTGGGGAGGTGTAGATTCATGTTATTATGGCTATGGCCACCACCGCATCCAATTTCAAGCCCAAATCAAAAGGACGCACTTTTTCAATAGGGACGTACTTTCTCAATAGGGGCGTATCTCAATCCGTAATGTGATCCTGAGTGATCCCAAAAAGGAAACATGTTTTTGTAGCCCTGCCATCCACATCAATGTGTAACACCATGTTGCTTGCACAAAAGGCTCAACGGTTGCACAGAGGCAACATTCTGTTGACTATGCCGCATAGATGGCATGGCAGGCGCAAGTTCCACAAGTGGTGTCCCCGAGAGACACGGACGTATGTCAGTGCAAAGAAGAGGTCACAGAAGCATCACAAATCTCAGACATGGAAGACTCAGAAGCACTCGTGGAGGACTCAGAAGGATGTGTGGACAATTCAGAAGCACCCCTGGACGAAACAGAAATCTCATGAGTGGCCAAAGCATCATGACGATCACATTGAAGCATCTGACGATGAATATGTGTATGTGAAGGAGGAGGTAGCTGATGAGCCATCTCGGGAACACGTGAAGCAGAAGGTGACGGCGCAATCATCTTCATCACAACCAGATCCACCACGACCATCTGCGAAGCTGGCATCGAGAAAGCAATCAATGGTGAAGGTGCAGGCTGAGCACATGAAGCAGAAGGTGATGGCACAATCATCTTCATCACGACCAGATCCACCACGAGCATCTGCGAAGCTGGCATCGAAAAAGCAATCAATGGTGAAGGTGAAGGTTGAGCACATGAAGCAGAAGGTGACGGCACAATCATCTTCATCACGACCACATCCACCATCGAGGGCGAAGGCTCGTGGCATTCCCGCTGATCGCTTGCCGTCTCCACCTGACTACCTTCCACCAAACTTTTCTCCACTTGAAGTTCCACAATACGTACCACCACCGCTTCCTCCACCTTCCGAACCACCGCCTGCAGATCCACCTCTAGTTCTCCCTCGGGATCGCCCGCAACAGCCTCAGGATCCACCACGACCATCTGCGAAGCTGGCATCGACAAAGCAATCAATGGTGAAGGTGGAGCAGCCTGAACAGCCTGAGAAGAAGCCTGTGCCTTTGCTGATCAGCCCTGGAAGACCGCAGTCAGTGCCTGTGAATGTTGGTATTTGGCCTCCACGGCCAGTGATCCGAAGGCCACCGGACAGGCAGTTTAAATGGCCACAGTCAGTGAGGGGTGCGAGTGATTCACAGCCAGTGATTCGAAGGCCACAGGAAAGACCAGAGTCAGTGAGAGTGATTGTTGGTATTTGGCCAGCTCCTCGAAAGCCAGTACCTCTAAGGCCACCTCCACGGCCAGTGCCGAGGGTGATTCCTCCTCCACACTCAGTGGCGAAAATTTCGCGTGAGGGGGCTCTATCGGTGGCTACCCCGAAGTGTCAGAGTAAGTTTTGGGTTATGGGGTGGAGACCAAAGCAGTAGTAGTCCTGGATCATCCTGCATCGACAAAAATATACTGTACCCGATGTTGGCTGTATGGATCAGCGGGCTGCTCTTCACACCCATGTAGATTTTGTATGATTTCATTAGATTTCTTTTGTTAAGAATGCAGGAGCCTTTGCCGACTTGAGCTATTCACCAGATGTTTTGCAAGTGGTCGTCTTCAGCCAGGGCAAGAAGTATTGGAGTTGTTTGCTGAGTTGAAAAGGATGTTTCCTGATTGCTTGCAGCGAGATATGATTTCTCATTGCACAAGAGGCTATGATATGGTCAAAATCAAAGATGATTTGAATATACAAGATCCTGAACCAGAGATTCTAGACCAAACCAGTTTGACTGGGGCGGTTTTTAGACCAAACCAGTTTGACTGGCGCAGTTTTCTTGAGGCAGTTTTTTTATTTTTGTGCATTATCAAGTGCGAGCATGAGATTCATGCTTGCAACTGTGAAGCCAAAGCTGGACAAGTCGTGGCAGGGCCTGTGGAACTGGAACTGGAACTGTAAAGATCTTCATGCAGTAGTTCAGATCCCATCTTGTCCTCGTTTTTCGGGTGCGGAGGTGTGTTGCTGTTGATTCCAGATACCTTGTGATTCCTCCCCGTAGCACTTTGTTTCTGAGAGCCACATATTGACAAGAAAATGAATACTTTTCTAACTTGGTATGAAAGTTTTTTTTTCTTGATCAAGAGGAGAGGCCTTGGCACATTATTCGCCTTGGCCTGGGTGGTCTTGTGTGCTTGAGTTGGAGGAAAAAAAGGCCGCCACGTTGTCTAACTGACTTGATGGATCATGTCTGTGTATAGATGAAGGCTTTCACCCCATTGAAGTTGTCAGAAATCTGTTGGCGGCGCAGCTGACAGAATACCCCCTTTTTCAGAAGTAAATGGCGCAGGCCCAAACTTTCAAGGGGAGATTTTATTGATGAACTTACCTCTGTCTGTCTCCCAGTGGTCCTGACTGGCTTGCTTTGGCCTTGTGCAGGTGGTGATCCACTGTGCAAACACCTAGTCTTGGAGCAGGCCAGTTTTCTGTCGCATTTGATGATCTTTGCAGTCGATCCCCTTTCACACAGTCCCTCATTTACCATTGAAGTCGATTGTTTGTCCAAAACATCATCCATGAAGATGAGTGGATGTGTTGATCCCTGCCACATGTGTTGATTTCAATTTCAATATATAATTCATTCATCAGTCTGATTGTATTACGTGGTTCAAGTCAGATGGACTTGTAGGAACCAACCAGGAAACCATAGAACTATGCTGCGGTAGCGTAGAATCATCTTGGCGTACACACCAATATACACCAGAGCATGCCGCCTCTACAATATTTTGGCTGAATTTTCTGTATAATTAATAATTAATAAATAATTAATAATTTTTAATAATAAATGATAAATAATTTATCATGAATCATATATNATTTTAAGTATAGATTATGCAGCAATTACATAGACAGAGATTACAGAATCAGACAATCGTCAAGACCAAACCAGTCTGGGGCAGTCTGACCCATGGCAGCAGTTTTACCTGATGCAGCCCTGATTGTACGAGCACCATGGGATGGCTTGTTGGTTGATGGATTGAAGACATGGGAAGTGAGAGGGAAGCCAACAAAGAAAATTGGAAGGATTGCCATTGGTCGAGCTGGAAGTGGTTGCTTAGTAGGCACGATCGACATCCAGGGCTGTATCGAAATCACAAGGGATGATCTTTGTCACCCCACCAATGTAGAGAAGCACATGATCAAGGAATTGCAGCAGTTCCAGCAGCTTGACAAGTACAAGAGAGTGTTTGCATGGAAAATTGGAAATGCTTGCCGTTTCAAGGAACCAATTCCTTACAAGCACAACAAAGGTGCTGTCTCCTGGGTGAGACTTAAGGAGGTGAAGAAAACGAGAAGGTGACAATTATATCATGATTTCAGACATCAGATGTACAAATAACCAGCTCACAAGTAGCCAGCAGCATTGGGAAGATTGTTTGAAAACAATCAAGACAAATTTGGGGAGTATTTTTAAACAGGAAAAAGGGCACTTGACCGCTTGAAGAGAGAAGTAGTTGCAGAGATTGGTGAAGCTTCCACAAACAGGATTTCAAATAAAATTATTTCTGTGGAATCAAATAAACTTATTTCAATGGCATCCAATGTTAGGTGTATATTTTTCATGTCGACAGACCGAAATTTGCCCCATGTATTCCTGAATCCTTTGAGGATTTGGGGGAATCACTCATGACTCATTTTAATCTATGTACATTTATATATTATATTATATTATCTTTAAATCTGAATACTGGTATGATAGGAACTCATTATGCAAATATGTAACAGTATGTATGTATATAATTGATGATGTTTAGATTATAGAACTGAATATCCAATTCTATCCAGGAATATGTCATTGCATATCAACATCAGCAATCTCCAACCTCCAACTTTGCAGGTCCACAGGCGGTCGGCAAATGTCGACGCAGCAAAAAACGACGGTTGCGAAACGTCGTGGGTTAACGCAAGATGATGCAGGGAAAAGGGAAGTTGCTTCTCTCGTCACCATTTGGAGATATTTTGAGCGGGAGGATTGTTGGGGTCGGTCAAGTCACCTGTTTGCATTCGCTTTTTGACTAAGTTATGCCCTGACCAAAGAGACTTTATTCAGGCAACCAAAAAGTTTCCTCGCCAGTGCATGAGTTGGTGTCACGAGGAGATATCTGGAACATTTCTCATATGAATTACAAGCTCCAAGGTCCAGGCCTTCTTTTGACTGACATTACAACGCGCCATACTCACACACCAATCTTCAAAGATATTGAAGAAGAGGCGCATGAAGATGAAGGGGGTGCAGAATGCCCTGAAGAAATGCAACAAGAGATTGCAGGATTTTGGAAAGCATGAAGTATGTCTATTTTTTTAGATTGACCCAGCATCCAAAAACAAATTTTTTGTTTCCATTTTTTTGATTGTAGTTTCACTATTTGTAAGTGGGAACTGAAAAAAGTGTCATAAATTGCTGAAAAAATTGATCAAAATAATTTTGGAATTTTTAAAAATCAAAAATACATTCCCACCGAGTCTTTCCAAAATCACAAAAAATAATGAAAAAAATAACAGAAAAGTTTGGGGTCCTTGGGCTATCATTTCAGCGCGGCAGAAAATGGAATTTGATCGAATTTGCGGTTGCAAGAGGGAATCCTGCAAATTTTTTTGTCATCCATTGTTCAGATTGTTCATGTGAATTGTTCTTTCAGGAAAATGTCCACTAGCAGAAAACCTATGTTTTTTTGTTTTTTTGTTCAAATCGACTCAAATCCTACTAATCCATAAAATGTGGATTTCCGATTTCCGTTTTTTCCGGAACCCGTAAAAAACCCGTAAAAAGAACTGATTTTTATAGACAAATGATGGAAAACAGGGGGTAAAGAAAACATATACAAGACTCCCCCCAAGGTATATGTATTTGTTCCAGTGACAGTATAACAAATCAAGATATCAAAATGTACATACCAGTGACAAAACGCATATATGGATCTAGACATATTTCAGGAAGTCTCACCAACTATAGCTCAGATTTGATGTATCACTTGTGCAAACACATCTTCATCTTCCAATTTCGGCAAAAATATCACAATAATTCCAATACCATCCATGTATAGTGTATCTACCTACATGAATGGTTGATTTTTGTGGTCAACGTAGGTAAATATACCATACATGGATCCTCTGGACGATTCACTTCAGAGTGCTTCGGGTACTTTGGGTTTTTCTGCGGCTAAAGGCTGTCAAAAGAGCTGTAGACTGGATACAAAAAATCGGTAATACCATACATCAGGTTTTCATGAGAGTGTTGCAGAACTGCTCTGTCGATCATGCTATCAAATTTCCTTGGAGGTAACGTTGTTGTGAAGGTTTTTCCCTTGTGTGCGCATGGCAATCCTAAAAACGGCATCAGTATGTTCTGAATGGTGATGGTCGTGCAAGCTTGCGCAAACAAGGAGTTCATCCAATACCATGTGTGCATTGCTGCTTTATATAATATACTGTAATATACTGAAAGAAAGGCATTTTCCATGCTTGCAGTGTTGGCGTTTCATTTTCCTTTCTTAAAAAAAAGGCTGAGCAAAATCAACAATAATCAGATCTATAGAAACATCGGAAACACACCATCTTCACACCCTTCAGTGAGTTTATATCTAAATCATCCTAAACCGGTCATATCTCCTGGGCCATCCTACTTCTGCCATACTTGGAACAACCAGTAGTCAAACATCATGAAATCACAATCAAGCGCATAAAAGGGTGCGCTTCAACATATGGAACCTTTAACATCCCAGCAATATCTTTTGCCCCACAGCCAAAAACAAAAAAACAAAACCCAGGAAAAAACCATGTGGGATAATCCTTTCCCGGTTTCCCCCGAAAAATGAGGAAAACCGGTGTCCTCCGTCGATGTCGTGGACCCATTCCCCCCGAAAAATCACAGCTCGGTTTCCCCGACGCGACGTCCCGAAATACCGAGCTCGGCTGGAAGCACACGACGACCAGCTGAAGCAGGCCTTTTCCAAAAGGGCCCGGAAAAATGGAATCTACCATGGGAACCCACAACCTTCATTTTTAGGGGTTATGTCACCCATATATTGGGGGCCTAAAACCTTCATTTTTCATGGTTTTGGGGTCCAAAGGTAGGTGGTGGGTTGAACCCACCCATTTGAAAAAATATTAGTCAAATCAGGAATCTTCTCCCAATTTTTGGGGTGAAAATAAAAAATATTTGAGATGCCACCACCTATAGGAATGATGATGGCAAAATGAACATTGAATTTGCTGATGGTTGGGTAGCAAGTTCCATGGCATCAAGGGGAAATCTTTCAATCTTTCAACCCGTTTGAAAATGTCAGTCAAATCGGACTCATTTCCCCCAATTTCCGGAGAAGCAACAAATCTTTGGTCAACCACCACCTTATAGAAGATGAATCCTTATCATGCCATGCTCCTCTGCCTGAAAAACAATGCACTATTTTTGAGGGGAACTCCATTGAAGATTACCATGCAATTTAGCATCAAGTTTGATCGCAACAATGGGTAACTTTATGACCCCTGCAAAAGAGCGGGGGTGGAGAAAAGGGATGAAGATGACAAGATTTCGAGGAGCATGTTCAACAATACCAACATGAATCCAGGTTATGTATGGTTGTTTAGGAGCAGATTCTATAGGGATTGTATTGGGGGCCGAAAAGGGCACTGTAACCACACACATGGTTGCTGGACTTGGCGCGGGATCTTGTTCCCCAACATGTTCAAAATCTGCATGATCTTTTAATAACTCTAATGATCCTGTTGATCTCCTTCCTCTCTCCCTGAAGTCCAGCATGTTTCTCTCAATGTTCAACTAGGATCTTGCTTTTTATGATGGACCAAAAAAACAAAAACCTGGAGTTGACAATGTTGCCTGCTTCTTCAACATTGTAGGGTGTCCTTGATGGAGACCAGCACTGTCCTTTTCCCTGAAGGACAATGAGCTGAGATGACGCTGCTCTTCCAGTTCATGTGGATGTTGCCCAACCCGTCGAGCGAATCCATCAAGGTTGCCATTGCCATGCAAACCACGAGCATGACAAACTCCTTGTCGGAATGAGGAAGAACTTGGTATTGTCGTCGGAGCTGCTGGAGGTCACCATCTTTTCGGTGAAAATTGGGCTTGGCATGACTTTATCGCCAAAAACACATAATAAGCTACGAAAAAATTGCCTCCATTTCTTGATGCACTCCGTAGGGGTTCTGTTAACGTGTTCTGCCTTTAAGAAGCTCTTGTGCCCCTGTGGCAAAACCCCCTTGAAATTTAGCATAGACACCCCAAACAACCATACTTTGAAGCCAGAGGTACATTTTCCAAACCCATTATTTGTGGCAATTTGTGGTATCTAAATGCATTTATTCATCAAATTTCCGGGGGCGTACAGCCTTCTGTAAAATCGGTGTCCAATAATTAATAACCTTCAGGGAAGCGAGCTCTGCGAATCAATGGGCTCATGGATGAAGTAGAGAATCGCCAAGGTTGGAAGATAACCAACAGTGAGCTATGAAAACGCAAGTTTCCATGGAAAACGATAGATTCTTAACAGCATATTTGTTCATCTGTGGGCAACTTACTACAATTCCTATACCCAAATTCAGGGCATTTGGGTGGATTCCTTCACTAAACCACCATTTGGGGTGGCTGAAGTTGCTTGCTTAGATTCATCTTGAACAGTGAACAGAATTGTATGTAGGTACACTTTAGGACGCAAAACCCCTTCACCGAATGCCCATTTCAAATGACGGTTTATCATAGGGGTCACCCTGCTGGTGGCCACTTTTAGGGAATCACCCCACAAGGTTCACTACAACAGCTCAAAATCATGAGACACACTCAAAATCAATATCTAGAAATACTTCCAATCTGGAATACAGTCAAAACAAACAAAACCCTGGAGTTCCGGAATGTTCCACATCTTATAAGGCGCACAAAACCATCACCTTTTCAAACAAACACTTACATCCCCAACAAAGTCTAACCAGTCTACTCTTCCCCCTGAAAATGGATGAAAACGGTAACTCTTCAGGGGGCTAAGCTGTTTAAACTACGGAGATTTTGAACCCCAAATCTTCGGGAGCCGTGCCTGTTATGTGCTTGTTGTCGGGTCATCAAGCCATTGTAGCTCAGAGCGCTTTGTCCTTTTTGCCAATCAACGTCCAGATGGACACCCCACCACGTGCTTTTTCATGTCCCGGGACAGAAGTTAGGATCAACGGTGATCGGATCAATGGGTTATTTATAACCTACTTATAAATGGGTTTTTACTGAGGGTGAAATAACCCACTGATCCTAACCATTGATTCTAACTTGCTGGGACATCCAAGCACGCTTTGTTTTTTTTTTGGGTGGCAACACTGCGGGAACTCCCAAGGTTTGACACAAAATCCACTTGACAATTTATGAGCACCAGAAAAGGAATGAAGAAAACCACACCCCCAAAAAAATCCACCAACAAACATGCATCTTCTATGCCCACAACCATTACCGAGTTTTTAGTGCATTCTCAGGTTCCAGTGTGGAGTGTTTCCATTGTTTATCTTGAAGGCGATCATGGTTTTGATGGTTCTCCCCTTTTGTTGCTGGATGTGACCTCAAGTCAAGTCCAGCCCTTTTGGGTCCTCCTTCACCCTCACTCCGACGGCTCTGTGCACCTCAAGTTGGCAGCAACATGCAGAGCCAAGTGCCAAAACCCGATGTCAAGCAGGCGATCTCTCGTCTTCCAAACAACAATTTTTGGGGGATGCAAAATTGTTAGTTTCAGTGATTTTTTGTGGTTAGAACTGAATGCCTCAGAGATCCTCAGAGGTAGATTTGGCGAGAAAATATGAGCAGTATGCAGTTGTTTCAAAACTGAAGGTTGTAAGTTGTAATATACATTGAACAATTGAAAATTGTTGAATATACATACCCCCCCCCGGAGTGACAACCAGATGACCTCGCCACAATATTTCATTCACCCTATAGATATAGTCGCAAAACATATTCAAATTGTTCATGCCTGGAACTCCAAACAACCAGTTTCAAATGGATGGAAATGGTTAGACCACCATTTTCCATGTAAATGTTTGGAATCATCCAATCGAAACAACCATTTTTGAAAAAATGTATCCCGTAAATCGATATGATATTCTGAACTTCTCATGTACTCCCCAAAACTAACGGCTGGAACCCCAATTAACAGGTTTGGGTTGAAATTGGTTTCCTTTTCATTTCGCAATGAAAATCTCAGGTTTGCAGATATTATATACTTCTCCGGGAAAAAAACCTCCGGGAGACTTGTCTCCGAACGTGAACGAATGTCCCCAAAGAACCATTTCCTACCTACAGTTGGCTGATTTTCATGGTAAATGTAATCTATAATACCATACATGGATCCTATGGGTTTTAACTTATTTTCCAACCTCCGACCCAGCAATTTTCAGGTTCCAGCCGTTAAGTCGTAAGCTTTTTTCGGGTTCCGTATCACTTAAGGCCCACCCATTTTTTTGAACGAAAATCGCGCCGGTAGCTGGGCTTCCCGGACTATGAGGTCGCACCCTGCCGCAATTGAGGGTTTTAGAGGGTGTAGCTTTTTCACCAACCCACCCCCCCAATTGAGAATATCTACCTATGAATTTTGTGGATGATTTTTGGAGGTTAGTTATTTTTTGGGACCTCCCGCAAAACACTTATTCATGGCAAAATGGTGAGTTTGGAATCCTATGGTATAAGGATGTCAAAAAGGCATAGGGCATGTAGAGAGTTACAACGAAAACACCAAAACACCACCAAAACCAACAGCAACAGCAACAACAACATCCTTGAAATTCTGAATCCATGCCTTTTTTGGAAGCCCCCCCGGCCTCGCGCTTTGGGGTCGACTACCAGCACTTTGAGGCCGACTGGGTGCTCGCAAAGTTTTCACCGAGCAACCTGGCAGTTGCAGCACGACAGTTGGGGAAAACCGAACAGTTTCGACGTTTGATGGATGGTATACTTGGATGTGCCGTGGGAAGTTAGGATCAATCGTTAGGTTCAGTGGGTCATTTCACCCCCAGTAAAGAAACCCATTTATATATATGTAAGGTGAAATAACCCATATTGATCCTAACCATTTACCAACTTCCATCCCGGGACATCCAAGCGAGGTGGGGCTGGGCTACCCGAGCCGATCGTTATAAATAGATCTGACATGGGTAGCACCCCCTTATAAGCCGAAAATAAATGGGTGTCACTAGGGCTATTTCACGCCTCATTCATGGAGTCCGACCTGTGTAGATAGTCCGGATCCGTGGTTATGTTTTTTTTTGTGTTTTTTTTGCATTACCCTCCTGGGAACTAAGATATTCCCACACCAGCCGGCACTTTGAGTCGATGATTTTCTGGCTTTCAATCCCGCGAGTTTCAGTGTGGGTCCCTACCTTGGTGGTCGAAGGTGTTCCCGACAAAAGGCTGCCAACAGGCTGACCTATCAAGAACCTCCAAGGATCGAAGGTCTCAAGTTTGGTCACTTCCTCGTATTGAATGGTTATGGTCCGGTCATCTGCCCCCCCCACCTAGGATGATGTCATCGTCATCACCCGGATGTAATGAAGGTTTTAGGATCCGGAATCTCGAACGGAAAAACTCTAAGCTTGCTACTGGATGATCCTGGGTTGGGGGGGTAGATCCAAATTGAAGCACCTGTTTTCAAGTGATGATTTCCAATCTACCCTGTGATTTTGAGGATTCTGATCGAGGTTCTTCAGCTCATCATTCAAAAAATACATCCCTGGCAACAAATCAATCGCTCCCCCCAATATCACAGGGTCTTTCAATCAAAGAATACCTCTTCAAAAGGGAGTCTATCATTGTGGTTACAAGGACTTGGATGTCCCAGGAAGTTAGTAAATGGTCCTGGTTAGTAAATGGGTTTTAACCTACTTATAAATGGAGTGTATTGGGGTTATAACCCATTTACTAACCATTTACTAACTTCCTGGGACATCCCAGTAGTTCCTTATTGCACAGTATCCCGTCGTCCTTCCCCCAACACAAGCGGTGCCGCGGTGCCTAAGGAACTCATTGGAACCTTTCGCAGCGTGGCTGCGCTGACCAGAATCAACGTACAAAAGCAACGGAAACCGTTGAAGCACATGAAAGACTTTACAAGACGGAACTGAAATCATCAAACATTCAAAATCAACTGCATTTGTACTATGATAAAACAAAAACCAGGAAGAAAAGCAATTGTAAACATATATTGGTCATTATATTGGTCAATAAACAAACCAACAATTATCGTATCGTATTTACCCTCCAGTACTACAAACAATTTTCCGTTGGAAAATTAAAAAACACTATTCTTTTCACATGTCAATACATGTCAATACCATGCATAAGAATTTCATCGATCGTTAAGTCATGGTGGGTTGTTCATCCACCCTAAGAATCCTTGGGATGCCGGGTTTAGGGCCTAGGATGTCAACTTACCACCTGTTTTGAGGCTCCTTTCTGCGTGTCATTTAAGAGGGTAAGAGGTGTTTCCATAGGAGGGGTGTCGATGGATTCTTAGGGCAACATATTTGTTTCAAATGTTTTTTTCTCCAAAAGGCGACTCCCAAGAAGATAACGATAGGACTAGTAATACCCAAACGCGGAGAAATCCGGCTAACCACCTGAGATAGATAAAAACCTTGAAAACATTATGGTAGATTCTTCGTACTAACTGGTGCAGGATTTCTTCCATCAACAGTATGGACCGTATGGATCATAAATTTAGATATATATACTTGCATTTAGCACCTTAACTACGCAACATGTATGCAAACAAATAATAGTTTTTGAGCGCCTGGGATACCAATGACAACAAACACTTGATGATAATTCACAATATTTCATGATGATACAAACACTTAACATCATCTTAACATCAGTACCAAGTGATAAGTTATCCAAGTTGATTACATGTGCCAGGTTCTTCCGAGTGACCCAATTTGGGAGTTTTATCCGTGACCTTTTGAAGGTTAAGTGAGCTCCATTTGGTGGATCAAAGGGTCACTTGGAAGAAGAGATTTCTCAGCTGTCACTACCATCCATCTAAAATATTCTAAAATGCGAGGACTCCACACCTACAGTATAACTTGTCTGTCGTGTTGTTCCAGGGATGCATCGAATTCGTTTTTTTCACGCTTTCCTATCGGCGAACTGAACCATTCAATTAAACCATGACCAGGTTTACAACAAAACTGATCTGTCAAGGTGCCTACTGTAAAGGTGATTTCACATCGTCTCTACCTACTGACTAGCTCACCATTTCAGCATCAGCCCAATTTATTCAATAAGCTTGGTACCAAATGAAAGAGCTGAGCTTGGAACATTTCCGCATCATAACATTCGTAACAGTTAATGCAACCCTAGTCTGCACTTATCAAAGTTTACCAGAAACAAAAATCGTGAAAAATGGAGCCCTAGCCTGAACCATGGACACCTGGAAAAATGCATCTTTCGACCTGAAAGATGGACCCCTTAAAAAAGATGCGTAAAAACCTGATAAAACCTGAGACCTGAAACAGATAGGACATGATGATTTCCATTTAAGATCCCGTGTTTGGGGGCTGAGACCGCCCATGTTTGGGGCCGACCCTGCCCATCAATGAGTGTTCTGAACTCAGGACGGCAAGCTGTACCTTCCCTACAACCTTCCCAGCCAGTAAACTGCCACTGAACAAAAATAAGCCGAGGTTCCTTATTTTAGGGAAGGCGCCAACTTTATCTCCCAACCAGCCACCAACTTTCAGGGCTAAACTCGTTGCTAGTTTCAGGGATGGTAATTGATGTTATTTGACACATACCCCTCAACAGCAGGCAATGTCAGTTTTGGCCTTGACCTTGCTCTCATGGCGGAAAGCTGAACTGATGGAGTGCAGGAAAATGTAGCTGATGTCTGCTTTCGTTAAGACATGATGTGACGCGGATATCGCCCTAAGAAATCAGCAAAAGAAACAGCCTCCAAATTGTTTGAGGGGTGAATGACTCTGTTTTTATTCGCTAAGGGTTTTTTTGGATCCAACATGATTCTCTTAGGGTGGTACAATGGTTTAAAGAATCAAAGTTTGATTCTCAATCCCATGGAGTTGCTCATTGGGTGGGTGTTTTAGTCGCTGATGTCAGTGTTTTTGTTGGGTAGGCATTGGAATTATAGACCTTCTCTAACAAATGTTGCACGACGTGCAGGTTTCACATTTTCACCCATCCATCTTTTGTAAGCAGCGCTTTCATGTTTTCATTAAACTTCATATTGAGCAAAACGAAGTCGAAAAACGTCAGCAAGCCCCCAATAGCTCAAGAATTGTGGCCCGTCAACAGGGTCTACGTTCACTCCCCATGGTCAAAATAATATAGGGTTATGGGAAATGGTAACCGGTGGGCCCCTGTAACCCTGGACTTTTATGCAGCTGAGAAGAGCGCTATCGATTTCTGGTGATCATGGCTTTCATGGGAGTTTGGGCCTTCCTAAATTTGGAGGCTTGGATGCAGCAAAAAAAATGAAGGACATTCGCAGGTTCCATGGTATAAAATCTCACCTTTTTAGGCGGCTTCCGCCTCCAAAAAACTTTTGAATGGATTCTGAAACACTACTACGTAGTAAACAGGCGGACTTGTGGTAAATCATTGAAGACCGGGCTAAATGAGTCATTTTCTGCGGTTGAACCACGAAGAAAATTCGGCCTTACTTTTCATTGAATCCTGGTTGGTTAATAGGGATCCTGGATCCTGATTGTGGTTTATTAGAATCTCCATATCATATAACTGGGTAATATTGTTCCCCAAGCAACCAGGAGACTTTTTTTTAAAATTTATCTGCAGTTGAAACCCATGGTAACCAAGCCATTTTTTGCGCAAATCTTTGTGCACATCTCATGGGGGGCCACAGAGATGTCGACATCTCTGCCTCCCATGGGTAAGTGATACGTGTGATACGTCACGAAATCTTGGGTGAAACCTTGAAGTTTCAACCCATCTGAAAAATAGTTAGTCAAATTGAACAATTTCCCAAAGTTTCGGGGTGCACATGCAAAATATTTGAAACCACCATCTAGAATATATCTAGATATATGTTGTTACTAAAGAACTGATGCGCTGTGTGGTTGCCTTTGACAAAAATGTCATGCCATCATGTCACATGGCCGTTTCTTAGACTGAAAATTGAAAATTATGAACTCTTTAGAGATCAGATTCAGCGGCTTCAGTTGCAATTGGCTGTACCCCCAAAAAACCATGGGTATCCATGGGCATTTTTCCTGCCTAAGAACTCCCTTGGCAAGCCATGGCAAGGATTTCACGGTAAAACCCGGTTTTCCCGGTGTCAAACTCAGCCATCAAAGCGTCCTGACATGCCAGCCTTGGATTCGGAGCCCCCAAAAACTGACATGTCCCCCAAATCAAAAGGAAAGTATAGCCTTTCCAACTACCATTTTTCAGGGGACATGTTAGGTTTTTTTTGGGGGGAGTATATAGTCTTGTCTCCAAGGGGGGTCATTTTCGACTGAGCAATGATTGTTGGAACAAGCGTAACGAACATGTTCGCAACGATCTGAAGAGTGACCATCGACCCTTTGAATCTTAGTACCTCTTTGCAAACTAACATCTATACAAAAACATCTGAAAAGTTGGCCAACCACAAAAAAAAGAAGCCAAAAAATCGTAGAATCATTGGTGCAAACATTTTTTTAGCTGCTCACTGCTGGACCGCTGGATTCTGCAGAATCTGAGTTCCCTTGCCATGTAGCCATCTAGCCTAAGTTCAAAAATCATGGGATTGAAGGACCCGGTTCTTCCGGGTCAAGTGACCCTTTAAAAGGGTGTTTTATCCGTGACCTTTCCAGGGGTGAAAACGTGACCTAAAATTTGGGTTATCAAAAGGGCACGGACGGAAGAAGATGGGAGTCCGTTTCCAACTGTTCATCTGAAAATATTTGAAAACATGCCCTACTCGCTGGAACTTTAACAACAAAAACCCCTCAAGATAGGCGAAATCTGAAAAGGAAAAATCATTTTCCAACCATTCGGGGCAATTTATTATAAACCCTTAAGCGGTGATACCTGACCATCATGAAGATGGATAACAAAAAACTACTTACCTCGTTGCGTACAGCCTTCATTCGAAAATTTGCCTTCTGAGCCCTTTTCGTCCAAGGAATTCGACCAGGCGTAATGTCACATTCATCCTGGATGGCCTGCTGTTTAATTTTCGAACTAACCAGCTGGACTTCCTCGAACAGAGCTTCTGCTTTGTCACATTCAAGTGCATGCACCAGATGGGCCTCGCGAAAATCTGAGGCACGTAAAACTCCACAATGTCCGTTTTCTTCAAGGTATGACAAGATGCCAGCTTCGCAGCGTTAGCCTTGGCAATCGCACGAATCCTGGCACTTTCAATGGGTGCCAAAGCTTCAAGGTCGAGGCCAGCACTGACGTCCATTCTTTTCATGAAGGATGCCACTGATGTCCTCTCCGTGCAGCGTCGCTTACATGATTGAACATTGCAGAAAAGGGACCAAAAAGGTAGGACTCGGCGGGGTAAAGGTCGCTATAATTTGCTACCCATCCATTTTCAGGGGCTTTTGCTGCTAAACTTCCGGGTCGCAGTAGCAGCTTGTAAAGGTACCTCTAAAAGTTAACTGCTGCGAAAAATGAACAGCTGAAACAATGTCAGAAAATATTCCACCCTGATTCCACGGAGAAACGAATCTATCCACAAACCGCAGTATAAACCAACAAGGTGGGCCCCTACCAGTTATAAATGGAGTTACAATCTGTATAAATGGCATTATCAATCGGTAACTCATAACACCCAAAGGATCCATGTGGTCCATGTGCGGTATACTTACAATTCTTCTGTTTTCGGGTAGCTTTTTCATCCACTTTTGCCGGATAGAACTCTTCCTCTCATGGTGGTTGAAAACCCAACGGCATTTCCATGGGCTAAGCACGACCCCAACAAGAGCAGGCAGGGGTTTACAGTTACAGGTGACTCTAGCCTAAACAAAATATCACCCCTCAAAAGACAACAATCAACCAATATTCCTAATTGGTGGTTGAGCCACCCATTTAAAAAGTATGCTCGTCAAATTCAATCATTTTCCCAAGTAAGGGTGAAAATAACATCTTCTTTGAAACCACCGATTACAACTTCTCAATTGTCTCCAAGGAACTCATTGAGTTGTGCCCAAAGAGCTGAATTGGTACCAATGGACCTTCAAAACGGATCCGAGAACAATGAATTAATTGGATAAACCCTCAAAACTCAAGGGGTTTGAACCTGTATAGCAGGGATGTGTAATCCTCAAACTCAAAATAGCCGCTCTTGAGGGGTCAGAATCCGTAGGGCTTGAAAAGTTGAAGATCATTGAGTGGCTCCACCAACGGTCAGTACATCTATGTTATGTTTACCTGTATACCCATAGGATCCATGGTTGCCTGGTATATTTACCTACATGAATCGTTGATTTTTACGGTTTTTATGTAGGTACATGTACCAGGCAACCATGGATCCTCTGGATATGCCCTAAGAATCCCCAATGGAAACACATAATAAAACACCCTCTTTGGGGCCTCGAACAAGGTAGCAACTTGACACCAAAAATGGCATCCCAAAGATTCTTAGGGTGACATAACCAGTTCAGGTGGGCCAAAACATCATTTTGAACAAACCATAGCCCCATCAAAAAACATCGCTGTGAAAAAATGAGATGTTATTCGAGAATTTGTTTGATTTGAAAAACTGCGGGCCGGGCCACTATTCCACCTATCCGTGCTTGGAGCAAGATGAGAGTCTAGAGTCTATGGAAGTTTCAGTATGTTTCATGGTGAAGGATGTACTGAAGCTTAAACCCAGTTTCGAAGCAATGAACAAAACAAAAGCGCAAAAATCGCAAAAGCTCTTCTGTTTTTTTGTTTTTCGGATCTTCTTGTGTCGAAGTGTTCAAGCCACCTGCAAACTCCAATAGTAGCAATTTAGAATTCAAACAATGTTGGTGAGACATGCCTGCCGGAAACCGATGGATGGACCGGGAAACCCAAAAACGTCTCCTCCACAACCAAGAACACCACGTCCCCAGTAGAAAATTTAAGCTTCCAGACTTTCCAGCATGCGAATCCACGGACCTTTCCGAATGCATACCACCCCCGAAGTTTGGCATAGCTTCCAACCATCCATTTCCACGGGCTATGTTAAACTTTGGGGGTGTAGAATTGATTTTGCATGATTTTGTGTTGCACGCTTGCAGTGGTGGGACTCTAATGCGGTAACGCCTTAACTTATTATATATTGATTTCATCTTATGATTTCCTGAGCGCGTTCCAAATCCCAAAGGATCCGGTTATGGTATTTTTGTCTCTATTTACTTTCAAAATCAACCATTCATGTAGGTAATATACCAGTCCCATGGATCTGGGAATGTGTTTCAACCAACCAAATCCTCAAAACAACCATTTCCTCATGTCATTTTTTGTGTATCAATTCCCCATTACCCACCAGTCGACCAAACACATTGAGTATCTCCAGGTTGAAGAAACAAAAACCAGGCTGAAGGGAGTGTTGGCTATTTGGAGGATCATCCCATGTAGTTACCATGACTAGTAAGTCCTCTAAGTAGTGTTGGTCTAGTTATAAATGGCAAATAAATAACCCCCCTCAACCAACTACTTACTAAGTGTGGTGATATCCTCCAAGTACCTTTTTCTTGTTTTTTGCTCAAACTTTGGAGGGTCCTAACTATCCATTCATTGGTTGGATAGATTTTTCCGGGGCAGTCCTTGGTTAGTTGGTGGTTGAGCCACCCCTATGCCTATATTCGTCAAAATGTTTACATCATTTCCCAAATGTTGTTCGGTGCGAAAACAGAACATGTTGGAATCTACCACCTACCTTTGAACTCCAACACCATCAAACATATAGATTTTTAAACCCAAAAAATCTGGGTAATAAGTTATAAACTTATAACTCTATAATCCCCTAAAACTGAAGGTTGTGGGAGTCATTGGGGCTTACCCTGGTAGTTTCTTTCGCAAAAAAACACATCCCAACCTAAAACTCCACTCTCAAGTTCCCGGACGACGGTGCTTGAAGTTGTCGCTGTTCTTCCCAGGAGCCGGCGCCTGTGTGATCTTTCATCATCTTTTTCTATGTTCCACTTTTGCTGGTTGGAAAATCCCATACCCAAACACTCAATGTATGGTATGTATGGTATTTTTACCTACATTTACCCTAAAACCATTTACCCTAAAACTATTCAAATGTTGGAAAATGGACCATACCCAGATGCTCCGTGGGATGGGAATATGTACCAAGCCGCCATTTGCCCTTTGTTCATGGCTCGCCATTTTTCACCTTTCATGGAGGTAAATGATCCATACATGGAGCATATGGGACATAGTTCCACTGGATCAAAGTCGACGCCTCCCTGTTGCAAGAACGGGAATTGAATTGATAACCAGTAAAGTAAAACCGTATCCAATATGTCTTCATCACCCCCCCTCTTTTTTTCGTGGGAAGGAACCGTGTGATGTGTCAGTGTTTTTGTTGGGAGCCAGGACTTGGGTAGATGACTCATCAAGCCCACGCTGCTGGGGCGTTGGAATATATAGATCTTTACAAAATAATAGTCCCCAGTTTTGGATGACCAAAATTCCTTACATTTGAAATATAGTCTTTGGTGAAGACCTAGTTTATAAATGGTCTTTGGACTTCCAGGGTTGAGTTTCCCACAAATTTACAGTATAAGAACCCATTTGGAGAGGCTTCCTGACGATCGGAAACTCCAAATCTGGTGTTTCCAAACTAACCACAGATTTGATTCTGATGTTGATTGTACATTCCTTTAAAAAAACTGATGAAAACGACTTAGCGTAAAGACATGTTAACCGAACCATTCGAACCAGCAATCTTAAGGTACATGAAAAGTTTGAAATCACATCACCTATCCCACCCTTTGGGTGCAGCTGCGAATTGTTTGAGACTCCCCGCAAGTTTTCTGGGTCCGCAAAACTTCTATTTTGAACTGGAGGAGGCTATCCTAAGTTTCTTTTCAGGTAAACCTCATAGACAGAAGACATCAATGAAGGACCATTTGATACCATGTTGTATAGACTTATCAGCAAATAAACAAGTTCTGGAACGACATTGTTTGAAATGAAATTTCAAAAACTAGAGGGGAAGGTCCTATCTTCGGGTCTGGACATTGAGCCACCGCAATAAATTTCTATGCTGGTGAGTTCATATTGGGGCCTTATGCAACAGGACTCTTGATTGATAAACCCGGTTGCCTTCCAATCGCGCCGCAACGCTATCCCATTCCAGCTCGACGCTGGTCGTATAGTCAGCGGCAGAGAGCGATGTCTCCAATGCACCCGTCCAATGGCCTGTCAGAGCTCGCTGCACTGCGGTGTCCATCGCTTCTGGGGCGCCTTGGATGATCATGGTGAGCAGCTCGACAGGGTATCCGTCGGTGTTTTTGATGGCGGCCTGGATCTGAAATTCCGTGAGACGGAAGACGTTGCTCGCCACTTCGGCTGTAGCCAACGTGAACGTCAGGGTACCCAGAGTCTCGGCACGCTAAAAAGGACCTGAATCCCAAAAATCCAACACAACATGGAAAAACAGGTTCCAGGGAACCCCTTCCAGCCAAACCCATTCAGGGTCAATACCTGGATTGGAACGAGCTTCTCGTAAGTAGGCCATGGTACTAGCCTCGGGAAGGAAAATTGATGGTTGGGTGGCGTCTTTCTGCAAGAAAACATGTAATTTGGAGGACTTCACAACACTATGAATTCTTTCCAAACTTTTCAATCATTAAACATATCAAAGCACATGTCTAGACACTCATATTGAGGCTGGTGTATTTAGTTCATAGTAATTGCACTTCATCAACCTGTATTCTTAGGATGTTTTTGCAACAAAAATAAATCTCTTCCAACAAAAACACCCTTTTTGCAGATGATAATTTCTACAAGTATCAACAGAAAAACCTTTGACATAATCATTTAATTTGCCAATGGCACACCTTCGGATTTCATGAACTGAGTCTCTTCATTAAGAGTTTGAAGGACACAATCTATTCATCAAACAACCGTGACATTTTTCAAAATTTTTAAAACCATGTCATCTCTGATCCTACAATCTTCGCTGAAACCCTCCCTCTACCACAACTCCCACCCTACTCATACGAACAACTCGCCAAATTGGCCGCTGATTGGGACCCCCAAACAAAGTCATTGCCCTTGGGAATGCGCACACGCGCACCTTCCGTGGGTGACCTTAGAAATCCTCTTTGGGGATCTTGGAAACGTTTTCGTTCTAAAAGAATGTGGCAAAAGGGGGTATTGTTGGGAAAGTGGTTCAAAACTAAAAATATTTTAGAAGGAAACTGGTTTCAAATTTAAAACGATCTGAGTCTTTGTTTTGGGAGGCATTGCGTTCGTTTGATGTGTGAGGAGTGAAAAGAACTGATTAGATTTCACAATGCATGATTTGTTCCTAGGGTTCCTTATAATGGCCTTTACACTCTTTTTGCCTTATAATAACTCGGTAGGATTTCATCCCCCTAAAAACATCTAAAAACAGCATTCATCACCAGGGGCCCCTGAACTGGTTACTGCTCAGTTGTTTTTGTTTTTGTCTGCTTGTGCACCAGTCATAGCTGACATTTGGTCTTTTAGGTAGGTCTTGGGGGTCCAAATTATCTTCTCAGTTTTGGCGTTCGGATCTCTAGGGCTGTGACTGTTGTCATGCCATGTGGATCCATGCTACACTGTTCTAATGAAAAACTCCGATGAATGCAACACTTGAATGTCAAGTACCAACCAGGACACGTCATCTTGCAGTTGTTGTTGTTGTTGTTGTTGTTGTTGCTGTTGCTGTTGCTGTTGCTGTTGCTGTTGTTGTTGTTGTTGCTGTTGTTGTTGTTGTTGTTGTTGTCGTTGTTGTCGTTGTTGTCGTTGTTGTTATTTGCTGTTGTTTATTGCTGCGGGTTTCCTGCTATTTGTTGCTGTTGGTTCTTGGTGGTTGGTCGTTGCTACTTGTTATCCCTGTCATCACATGTTGGTTGTTGTATGTTACTTGTTCTTCGTAGGACCGTTTCTTGAAGAGCCATTGATGATTTCTTGAAATATTTTCTTGTGCCATGAATGTCCCTGCATGAAGGCGTGATGTCATTTTTGCAAGCTTCTTCTTGGTACTCAGGGGCTACATTTTTTTACAATCCCTGGTATCAAGCATGTTTGTCCCCTCACGATATCCTGATAACAAACCATCCGCAAACAAAGTTAGTATTGAACTTCGTGCGGGTTTTATTTTCAAGACTCTTTCCCTTGAGAGGTCTCCGAAAAAAGTTTGACACTCTCGTGGATTTTGATATTTCAATATAACCCAAACAATCAACACGGGGTTGGTCTATTTGCCTACAAAGCTGGATACTTGAAAGGGGGTGTTTCATGTAGGTACATATATATGTATATATGTTTCCGCCCCCAGTTGTGATGTCTAGAAAATTTTTGTAAAAAAGCGTTGGGGATATTCCGCAACAAACAACTCGACCTTTCTCTCAACATACCAAGCCCAAAATGCCTCCATGTATGGTCCGTTCTTTACCTACATCCAAAGGTCGGTGAAGAAATGGCGAGCCGGCTGACCGAGGGGATCCCATGGAAATCTTGGGTCTTCCAAGGAAATCTTGGGTCTTCCGAACACATAGGCTGAAGAGGAAGATGCTGCATGTTCCACCTTGGGCATCTGAGTTGCGATGTTCTGTTGGAGAAGATTTGGACAAGGGAAAACAAAGAACCAAGAAGACATGGAGCTGCTGCAAAACTCAAACCCATAAGGATCCATGGGACTGATATATTTACCTATCTACGTGAATGGTAGTCAATATTTATGGAACAAAATAGTAGGTTAAAAAAAACAGTCCTATGGATCCGATGGGAAATTCTGATGTGACTGGACGTGCTCAAAACTCCCATGAAAAAAAAATGACTCTATAGGCTTTGTCTGTTCAATACTCATCCCATTAGACATGGACGAACAAAAAGGTCGAGACTCGCATCATTTTTGGGTTGTTGTTGGGAGATATTTCAAGGCCCTCCAGAAAGGACATGTAGCCAACCCCTGCCAAACCCTACCCAAAATCACACATGTATACAGACATTTGTCACGGATCCGTGATAAGCCCTAAAATCACACGTACCTCTAAAAGTTCCCCCGCCAGAAACAAAGGCTTAACAAGCACGGCATTCTTCCGTGAAATGGTGGTTTATAACCCCCTTGATTGTAGCCCCTTGCAGCGATGTCCATGGTACTTCGTAAATAGATTATAACCCCTATATAAGTAGGTTGTAAGTCCCCTAAGTAGGTTACAACCCAACTTACTAAGTAGTTACTAACTTCCATGGACACCCGAGTAATATCCGGCTACGAATACGGTACTTTTGGGGAAAAAGGATTTTCGGCTACGAATCGAAACACCAAAACGCCTCAAGTTTGCCTTGGAGAAAAAGTTCCCAAATGGTGGGTTTTTTTTCATAGAAGTTTACCGTGGTTACCAAAGCAAAAAGTCTCCCTTAAAAAAAGACAAATCCAAGTGTAGTAATATAACTATTATAGTCAAATACATATATATATATAATCTATATGTCAATGTATAAATATTGAAATGGAAATTCCCCTGATTCAACTTAAATGGGGGAGGATTGTTTGTATCTGATCCGGGAATTACCATCGTAAATGAAGTCTATGACTATTGAAGGAAGGATTTCCAACCAGCCGTGATCCTGAACTAACAAATCCGTGTGTTATTTTTCGCGCTTGATCAAATTCTGTCGATGAGTTTGTACTTAAATTTGATGCTTCTGCAAGGTGGGCCCCTACCAGTTGTAAGTAGGGTTATAACTACTCAACTTCTAGGGGTTTGTAACCCCAGTTACTCATATAGAAGGCCATTTATAGCGGGCTACCCATGTCACCTCCATTTATAACGAGTTTTTGGGGGCCCACCTTCTGTGAAAAAACTACAATGGGCAATGGAAAGTCTTCATCTTCAATGGAATACGATGCTGACAAAAACACCAAATCAACTGGTCCATGTTCCATTCCTTTCTGAAAGTTTTACCGGAGTCTATCTTATAAGAAAGCCTTATGAAAAGAATATTTCACTGGCAACATGAATCTGGGCCTAATGAGTTGAAAGCTCTAACCTCCTTGGCCACAGAAACCCACCTCAATATCCATCATTTTTTTTGTGACACTCGCTTTCATAACTAGCGTTTTAGAATTTGCTTATCTTATTTCATCCACCATTGAAACAGTCGTGGATCCAACAATGGCGCCAAACAAAAGTGGTGTGGGATTTGAACATTTTTCCACCACCAACCCCGTTCTTGTATGGAGGGAATGAACAACATACAAGTATGTGCTAACTTTGCACAAAGATCTGGCTCCGGAAACCCCCCAAACAACAATATCCTAATTTGTTGAACCACGCATTTAGGAAAAAAAACATGCTCAAATTGGATCATGTCCCCAAAATTTGGGGTAAAAATAAAAGATATTCTGACCTGCTCAGTTCACCCTGGAAAAGATGTTCTCATACCCCCCCCCAAAAAAAAACTGGACCAGTCCTACCAACCAAACAAGTCTTAGAAACAACCATGGGAAAACCCACTTTACCTTGCATTTTTAAAGAGGTTACCTGTAGAACCCATAACCAACATACTCAAAGTATGCTAAAATTTACCCCTACATAAAAACCATATAAATTGACCATTCATGTAGATAAATGTTGCAAACATTGAGTGTCAGCCTGTCGTGATATATAGGGCTTCGGGCTTCAAACCTCCCATGGTTCAATGGGTTCACCAAGGCACCGTCGTTCCCATGTTGGGTTGTTTGCCATAGATATGGAAGGCCGCACGGCCGGCAGCTTCAAAGTCATCCTTGTTGGCTGTTTCCAAGAAATCTCAAACAGGGAACGGACCCACTGAAGGGGACACACCTGAGTATCCATAGTAAGGGTCACCACATTTAAGGGATCGTTTGGATTCATTTAGGTAGTTTTCAAGGTTTAAGGCCAGTAGGGGATAAGTGTAGGTACAAGGTGGGCCCCTACGAAAAAAACTAATGGAGTCATGGGGAAATAGCCGAAAAACTATGTGTAACTGGGGTGACATACTGTAACCCTAAAAATGAAGTGTTATAAGTCTGCTCATATACTGGTAGGGGCCCCATCTTCTAGAGGTAGGTAAATACACCTACGCCCCATGTGAATGTCTGTTTTTGATTGGCTCCCAATTTCCCTATCCACATGTTTGTCAAAGTTTTGGGGGAATTTCCAACAACTCTACAATCAAAAACTGGTTTTGGTATACATGAAGATCAGGGACGACAAAACCCACCAAATGACATCACCCCACCCCCCCACCCCGCGCAAAGTCAACCAGTTTGGAACACTCTAACGTCATTTCTAAGCCTGAAAGTCCCAACGTATAGCAGTCTTTTCTTGCCACAGATGCACATATCCGTCATCCTCTCAAAACATTTCAAGTTTAAACCTATTCGTCTCAGGGAGTTGATTTAATTCAATGACAATGTTAATGTTACCCTGTTGTTCAAACATTTCCAATGAACAGTCACCATTTTTAATAAGATATACATCTTCAAACACGCTTGTCGTTCCCTTCCCACACACTCAATAGATTCTATTTACCTACATTTGATTATTTTCTATGGGAAATGTGAGTAAATAATCATACAATGAGTATTTGGGACTGTCATGTGAGCCACGAAAAAAAAACTCTCCTTTCCATTCTACTGGTTGTTTTATAGGGATGCAATGGTTTATTAATATCCCCATATAGATGTGTAGTAGAATCCACTACCCTAAATTAACCAGGGAGCAAAGACTTTTCATTGCTCAACTAAAGTGCCACAAAAAAAAATATGTTGGTCAGCTTCTAACCTGACGATTTTGGTGAGATTTTCGGCTTCAAGTCCGACTTTTACATACGCCAAGGTGCTAGAGCTGGATTTGATTCCTGCAAAGGAAGATAATGTTGGTATAGTTGTTGTGGTTGGTTGTTATAGTTGTTGTGGTTGGCTGTTTGGTTGTTGGATTTGTTTCTGTTTTTGTTTTTGTAGTTGTTGTGGTGGTTGGTTGTTGGTTGGTTTTTCTTCAGTTATCCTTCCAGCTGGAAAATTGCAGAATTCCTGCAAGACCATCCATGTTTCACACCTGGTAATACTAAAAAAACAATTTGGGTCCGGTTTTTGTCGAGAAAAAAAACGGTTGAATCATTAGATCTGCATTTTGTTGTGCCGCCGTGGTTTTTTCACCGGGTATGAACGAAATAACCACTCGAAAAAAACGTGTTTGCTTGGATTTTGGGAGGATACAAGACAGGCCCCAACAGGATATAAATTATGTTTCCATTTTTGGGGCTGGTGTCAAGCTCTGCGCAAGCACTCTTGCAAGAGATTCCAAAAACACAAGAATGTTTTGTAGTAGGAAGCATTGCAGTTCTTCAATGAAGCTTTAGATGATTTGTAAACTGTACTACTTTGTACAATACCTTGGCGGCTTTTTGTTTCCTAGCTTAGTTTTTTGCATCTCTTTATTGCGTCTTTGGCAAGGCGTCCAAAGAACATCCTTTGGATAATCAATCCCTTCATCCTGACCATCACTTTTTATCAACTTCATGCACCTTAATGTGTATATAGTTTGTATCTTAGCCAGCCACAAATTTTCTGGCAAAACCAACTTTGAACCTGCAAGATTCCTAGGTTTTCCATAATTTCAGCCCCTATTCCATGTCTGCTTTTTACACACCCTTAGGTGGCGATCGGCCGGAATTTCCTCGATGTTTCGGAGCACCAAATGAACTGCAAAAAACGGTCGATTATTGAGGAATGAAGCTTGCGTCTCACATAGGTGCAGTTCCTGATCTGCGCGTTGCTCCAAACAATTTGGATGACCCATCGAACCGCTCGGTTCAACGTGAGACGGTTGGGTCCGGTGAGATAGTACCAGATGTACAGCACCATCATCAGGGATAGCTCCACAGGCAGCAAGCCAAATGTTGCAGATCTGAATGCCCCTGTAGAAATTGGAGATCCTGGACTCAAACGCGAGCTCCAAGTTGGACCTGGATTGTCAGCCATGATCCCTCGTCAATTGCACGTCCTTGAACCTGCATTTAGGTTGCATCTGCACGTAGCTATTCTTTCCATCAATGGTCAGCAATGCGAACATCAAACGCAGAGAGGCCGGTCACAAGGAATTGGTTACGCACTCTACTCATCATCTGAAAGTGCAACTCAGTGAGGTAGAAGTCATTAGGATCCATGGCCCCAGTTACACATCTATTCTTCCACCATTTATCAGGCTTATAACCCTATCTATTTATATCATTGGTACAGGGGCCCACCTGTAGTAGCATCCTAGGTGGGGCAAACTCGCATCCCAGGAAGCTGCTGGCTCTTGGCCAACAAGTCACCCCTGGTAGTCACTGCCATCCTGGCAGGGAGGTATATATTACATCCACCCTAAGAATCCTTAAGGGATGTCATTTTTGGGTGTCAAGTTGGTGAAACCTGTTTTGGAGGCCCCGAAATTTGGGTGTCATGAACGGAGGGTCTGGTGTTTCCATAGAAGGGGTTCAGGATTCTTAGGGCAAGTTGTATATTACCTCTGTCTGTTGTTGTGCAATAACCTTAACTGGCACTTACCACCTCCTTTCACAGAAACGCGAACTTCGCGCCTCTTGCACGAACGGTGCGTTTTCCTGCTCATGCGCCCAGCGCCGGCCCAGCAAAGCCACCTTTTTTCGGGTTCGGTTCGAGGTGTGTGAATTTTTGGGGATGCAGAACCATCTGGAAAAACATCTAAAACTGGAAATATCATGTATTAAAAACATGTATAGTATGTGAAATTCCAATTTATACGAATGAGCTGATTTTGTTTGAAGAGAATCGAATCTCAACTGTTCACCAACATCAACAAATGCTCAAGAATGAGTGGAGCCAACACTTTGTTCAGACCAGGGTTGATGTTGCTGCTTGGCCGTGAATTCTATTATATAATCCCCGTGATGGATTACCTAGGTAATATGCTTAATACTAGGAACAAACCAACCGCAACCACCAGCAATATAATCATTGGTTCACTTGCAATACCGCTCCAATATTGTTGATGGATGAAATCCGGCGATCACCAGTTGAGGTTGGTAGTTTATCCCAATTTTTTACAGGGTTTCTTACATTCCACGTGGTGCAGGATTTCTTCCATCAAGAGTTTCATTCTACAATGGAGTAGTAAGAAAAACCAGGTTTCTGATCATTGCTCATGTCCCCCCGTTCCTGAACGTATGGCTTCCTTACATTTACCATAAAAAACCACCCAAATGTAGGTAAATATACCATATATGGACTATGGATTGTTTGCGGTGGATTTCCTTCCTTCCATTTTCCCTTGCCTCCGCAGTAGCCTCATCCAAGCGACGGTGCACCGCCTGAAGGTCACTCAAACACACGTCCCTAGAACCAAGGCATCTCGTTTTTTCAAACAGGATATATACTTTTTCCAAAAGAAAAAACTAAGATCCTAAATATCAAGGATTCAAAAATCCATTTATTATGATCAAAGATTCTGAGATTTTTCGATCCTAAAGTCCTCAACTAGTTGGATCTTTCACTTCATGTGTTTTTACCGGCGAAGGTTTTGGGGAAACCTCTCTGAGTCCTCAGCGGTTTGTGGCTTTTGAGTGGATGTACACCCCTGAAAACTAACATGGATCCTGGGTACCCAAAATGAAGGTTTGGAAAAGGTACGTAACTAGTTTTAATAAATGGCAACTGTTTGGTATCTATGTTAGATTTCTGGGGTGTATCAAATTGGCAACTTTAAAAAATGAACATAACATACATATAAAAACATATCGTGGAAACATACCAGCCGGCCTTAAAATTCAAACATGGCAGGCCTGAAAATCAGTGCTTGGAAAAGGTGTATCCGGGCAAGTTTCAATTCACAGCCATAATTGCCTCACATCACTTGGGACCATGAAAGCTTCATTTTCCTACTAAATATGTCATCCCCAAAAGGTTTAAGTCCAAAAGTGGGGTAAAGATATACCTTACATGGATGATTATTGGGAAATGATGAATTAGCTTAAGTCAAATTGGATCATCGGGTCCACCAAATCTTTGCCCATCAAAACTTGTACCCAACTTTGGTCACATCAGGATTCACCAAAAGTCCAAATTTGGACCCAACTTTGGTAGGATTTTGGGAATCCTGAATCCATGGCATCATCCCAAAGCCCATCCACTTTGGTTTGGATATTCCAGGGTTTTTCTTGGAACCATCAAGCTGTACCCAAAATATCCCGTGGCTTTGGAAGAGTTTCCAAACTTCAACGATTTTTTTTACAACTTTTGGGTGTCCAGCGCTTCGTTTGCGGGAGTACCAGTTATCAACCCCAAAATGATTTTTAGAGAGTTCCTTTTTTACAACCTGCTAGGCTTGGGTCGTGGTTGTCAAGTACAATATGTTGTCAGTAATTGAAAAATAGATGGCACAATTCGTCCCTACATATGGGTTTACAAGGGCCCTTTACTAACATACCTTTTGGAATCTGCAAGCCATCTATGTTGACCTTAAAGTATCTTTTTCCGGGTCTTCCGGGTTGCTTTTCACCACACCTGGCTGTGAATTTGCTCCTTGGCAATTTGGCAGCTTAGTACCTCTTCAGGCCATTCAACGTTTGCAGAAATTGGTTGGAAGATCATAGGGATGGGAAGGATATACCTATAGATCTATATTATATATGATATAATAGGCATTAATGTTAGTGGATTTATCCTTAGTTACACCTTAAAACACCCACTTACCAACTGGGGTTGAACCAAAAAAACATTATGCCTTGGGTTGTCCCCCCCCTTTCAGTAGTAGCAAATGAAGGTTTAGTTAAACGGATCCCCAAACCTAATAAAGGTTTGGAATACTGGTACTTGTCTCCTTCATCAATGGCTGCCATGGGTCCCGGACACTGCTGCTTGTTCTGAGGTGAAGGGTCCCGTCCCGACCATGTCCAGTTCCTGCTCTTCCAAGGCATCTTTGTCGGATGTCCATAGGGCATGTAGGTCCTCCGCTGGAGGAGTAGTTCTCTCTTCCAACCGGGGGCCATGCATGCTGGTAGTCATAAGGCAATGGCCACGCATGCTCTCCTCCAAAGGAGCGGTCCAGTGAAGGGTCCCCAGTGCTGGTTGTAGCTTCTGGACGTGCAGGCCACCGCTGCCAAACTCAAAGGTTGTTGGGTTCAGTGACCTCCAACGAACCGGAATTTTTCAGGTAACATCTCAGAGATCAAAGGCATGGATGTCATGAAGTCATTGAAGGCAAACATGTGCAAACAATTCCCTTACATTCATATCCCAACAAATCAACCTGGTTTGGTGGTTGAACCAACCCATCTGAAAAAAATATGCTCGTCAAATTGGAATTCTTCCCCAATTTTCAGGGTGAAAATAACAAAATATTTGAGTTGCTACCAGATAGCAACAGGAGGCACCCTCCCAAATTCTGAACTCACTTAAACCATCCGGGTTGGAAAAGAAAAATTACTTTACTTCGAGTGATCCCCACCATGACATGTTGGGTGGAGGTTGTCAGGTGAGGGTTGTCATTGAGAATATGATGGGAAGAATGGAGAATTTGAGAACATTGATTTCAGGTTTCCTTGGCTTAGTG